>JAYKKM010000440.1:487500-590000 GCA_035772405.1 Chrysogorgia sp. JL179-B06
ACAACAAACAACAATACTTCCACGTGCAATTGTCAGAAATCAAAGGAATGCCCACTTGCTGGAAAGTGTATGAAAGAAAGCGTTGTATACCGAGCGGACGTAACCACGGAACATCCCAATGACAACAAAAAAAGTTATATCGGGATCACAGCGAATAGCTTCAAAGAAAGATACCGCAACCACCTCAAGTCCTTCCGTAACGTGAAGTATATTAACGACACCGAGCTATCCAAACATGTTTGGAAACTGAAAATGGAAAACAGACAGGTTCATATCAAGTGGTCTATAATAAAACAAGTAGCGGCGTATAAACCCGGCGCAAGAAGATGTAACCTGTGCCTCGAAGAAAAACTACAGATCATGAAGGCGAGGAAAAGACATAAACACTATCTAAATAAACGAACAGAATTACTAACTAACTGCAGACATGTAACTTAACACCCAATTAGACATATAGCCATAGTATTTAACATTGAATAATGAATTATATCTGTCAGTTGCCTGATGATCGCAAGAGTAGCGACAAAAACATTCAAACCTTTATTGTTTGATTACGCTCTACCTACTATGGTATTGAGCGCTCTTTTGCTTTACGCCAACTTCGTGACTATTTTGTTTCAAATAGTCTTTAGTATATATATATATATATATATATATATATATATATATATATATATATATATATATATATATATATATATATATATATATATATATATATATATATATATATATATATATATATATATATATATATATATATATATATATATATATATATATATATATATATATATATATATATATATATATATATATATATATATATATATATGTATATAATATATAATATATAAATATATATATTTATATATATTATATATATATATATATATATATATATATATATATATATATATATATATATATATATATATATATATATATATATATATATATAATATATATATATATATATATATATATATATATATATATATATATATATATATATATATATATATATATATATATATATATATAGTACTAGGAGTTATTATCAGAAGTGAAATGCTGCCTCGCGACGAGGTTGCCTGTAGAAGTGTTCAGGATTAGGCCAGCAGAATGATGCTAGAAATTAACCAATGAAGGCGATCATATAGCTTAAGCCTCTGTAATATTAAATAAATTCAATGTGACCATTTGAACGCCATACATCTAATTCGAACAACATTTACTTGAAACGAGCAAGCCTCGCGACTATAAATTTTCCATTCAAGCGACACGTTTGCCAAATCGAACTTCACGTTTGTAATATTTGCGGCTGACTCATCTAGCGGTCGTCGGTCGAGCGGCATATTTCAAATCGAACTAACGAACGGGAAATGCGGGATCACCGTTGTTAAAAACATTGATGTTAACCTTCAATTTAGACGCTGTATTTTCATAATTCGTTACAGCATAATTTTATATTTATAAACCAATCTTCATTCACCATTTGCTGATCCACATGTGTCGAATGCACTTACATATATTAATCCTTGATTACTCCTAGTAAAGTACTGAAGCCGTCGATTAAGGACGATACAAATAAGAAACATACAGCGATTGCGTTTGTTATCGAAATATCTGGTAATCGGGATTCTTGTCCACAAGCTCTATAGTGCACAGGCTTTAAATTTTAGAAGTAGACAAAAAAGACAACTGACAACGTTATAGCTTCGGAAGTAGACAAAGAAGCACTGATCGAAAACAACTGACAACGTGTTAGCGGGACATACGCACTTGAGCCAGTTGAGAGATCACATGATCTAACATCTCGATAAATCGACGGCAAAAATTTTACAAATCGAGATTCTGGTCGGATACTATGGATATACATAGTTCGGCAAAGGGACTGGCACGAGTTAACACGAAACGTCAAGAATAGTGTGCTGCCTCCCTAAGAGGAGGCAGCAACAATCTACATACACGTGTTTCGCTGTTTTTATACCAAAGCGATTGTCGGTGACAACCGCTTGTGGGACAATAGCTGTCATGCGCACATCCAGAGAGCAGTCTAGTGGGCGTTGCATTATCGCTAAAGGACACTCACACCAACTTCACAGAGCAATCATGCGCACATCCAGAGAACGTAAAGCGGTATAGGGTCAGAGTGATTGTCGGTGACAACCGCTTGTGGGACAATAGCTGTCATGCGCACATCCAGAGAGCAGTCTAGTTGGCGTTGTATTATCGCTAAAGGACACCCACACCAACTTCACAGAGTTCTCAACAACACCGAAGTGAAGGTGCGTAATAGTACAATCTATACAGACACGTGTTTCGCTGTTCCACAGCTCATCAGTGTAGCTTGGTACAATCTAGATATGGCGTGAGAACTATATATATATATATATATATATATATATATATATATATATATATATATATATATATATATATATATATATATATATATATATATATATATATATATATATATAAAACTAAAATATATAAAATATATATATATATATATATATTTGTAAGGGACCCTGTGTCCTATTGCTTCGTTTCCTGTTGGCCTTTTTTGTCACAAATGTCTTAAATAAAAATAAAAATAAATAAAATATATATATATATATATATATATATATATATATATATATATATATATATATATATATATATATATATATATATATATATATATATATATCTTCATCCTACTCATCAGCACTACACTGATGAGGCCGAAAAGGCCGAAACGGTACCGTCTGTAGGTATATATACACTGTTATTTTCAGGGAGTTATTTTAACTCCAAAATTCGGGTCCAAAAAAAAGGTTCAAAATAAGCCGTTTTGTGGATTTAAATTAACTCCCGTTTTTGGAGTTAAAAACCAACCCGTGTTTCGGAGTTAAAAATTAACTCGCGTCCCTTCGGTCTGGGGATTAATTTTGACTTTCGGAAGACCAACGTGTGATTCGTACCCGACCTCTCGTGCTTGCTACTTAAACTTAACTTAATTAACCCTAATGTTCCGCGACTAATCCGCTGCGCCACCCGATCACTGTATAAGTTATAGTAATATTTATCTTATATAATGAATTATTAAAAGCACTTACGAATCTTATTTTCGTTTCAAATTTTTGACCTACTTTAATAACTTGTATAAATTTTAAACAATCTATTAAATTTCGAAGATTTTGTTGAGCATGCAGACTGCAGTATTACAAGTTAAGAACAGAACAAAACTTTTCTCAACTAGACATAAAATATATGTTTAATAACTTGGACAGTACCTCCGAGCGTACATCAGTCTTCAAGATTCGGCTGAAAACGTTACTTAAAGTTCGCCTTCAATCCATCTTTGACTCGGAAAATATCCGTTCATGGCGCATTATTTGTCCTATCTGCAGAAGTCCTAATGTGGCTTCCGCCTGTAGTTGCTAATTTTAACAACTACTATTAGATATATGTACATAGATTAAATAACATAAATATTATAACATAATTATATAATTTCGTACTTATGTTTGTAAGTATTTTGTATTTATATTATGTATTTTTATTTGGAGACAAGCCTTTGTAAGGGCCCCTGTGTCCTATTGCTTCGTTTCCTGTTGGCCTTTTTTGTCACAAATATCAAAAATAAAAAAATAAAAAATAAAATATATATATATATATATATATATATCTTCATCCTACTCATCAGCACTACACTGATGAGGCCGAAAAGGCCGAAACGGTACCGTCTGTAGGTATATATATATATATATATATATATATATATATATATATATATATATATATATATATATATATATATATATATATATATATATATATATATATATATATATATATATATATATATATATATATATATATATATATATATATATATATATATATATATATATATTGTGTTGGTGTACTCACTCTCGGTTCTTATCAAAATTATCTCTCATTATTTTGTGCTAGGACTTTACTAATAAAGTTTGACCATCCATCAGGCAGATTAACGAAACTTTTGAATAATGGCAGCGAAGCCGTTTTCTAAAAAAGAATTAAACTTCTTTAAGTTTTCATCTATCATCCTCGACGAAATCCCTAAAGCTCTACGTCAGATTTTTGTTACAATGTGGAACAACAAGATCGCTGTGCTGTCAGGTTACCAAATTTGGGATTATTCCACAGCTGTTCGCAACATGCTTCTCAAAAGTGAAGGTGGTAAAACCGACATACCAATTAACCAATCGATTGATGAATGGGACTGCACGGCACTCTTTAAAGCGACTATATTTGCCAAAACATTTGGTTCGGCAAGCGGTGGTGGAGCTACAAAGAATATAAATGATTTATATTTAAAGAAAAAGAAACCAACGCCTGGCTCTTTCCATCCATTAGTGAACAGTGCAACTGGGAATCAAGATGAAACATTTGCACTAGCAATTGATCAACTTCGATTGCTGAGAAATTTTCTTTGTCACTCAGCAAAGTTGGAACTTCCTAAAGCTGATTTTGATCACTATGTGCAGTTAGTGAAAGACGCATTGACAGCGACCAATGTGAGTACAACGTCCGTTGACGCTATTGGTGGCATGACCGAGGATGATTTTCCAACGGAGAAAGTAAATAAGTTAAATGAATCCTGGAGAAAAGAGTTGCAAGCGATTAACATGTACCTGTATCTTCAGGGTGATATGAAGGATATGATGTGTGATATTGACGAACGAACGCGTGAAATACATGAGCTTATTAGGACAAAAAGCCAGACAACCCAGGGGAATGAAAAAGACAAACCGCCAGGTAAGAATGTTATAAACTCAGTCATTAAAAGGTGTCTTGGGGAAACGGTGAATGTTATACTTTATATTCAATGTAACGCCTTCTCATAGCTTAAAACATTTACCAGAATATCTAAAAGACATACCAATCTTCACTAATTCACTCAACATTCGTTTCAAGAACATGACGAAAACATATTAATAAAAACAAGAAGATTGTCGCACCTATTCGCTTTAATTTCCAAAATGACCAACTTCGAATCTTGAGAAATTTTCACGTCGCCAGTCGCCACTCTGCGAAACCAGTAATTGCTACAGTCGATTTTGATCAATTTGTGCACTTGGTAAAAGACGCCTTAGCAGTGTAATAGTACAACTTAGCGAATGTATACGTACAACGTTGACGATATTGGTGGTATGACCCGAGGATGATTTTCTAACGGATATAGTAAATAAGTTAAACGAATGCTTCCAGGTGAGCTGTGTTACCCCATTCAAAATGTAGAGTTGCTCGATGACACATGATAAACAATCGCTCACAAAAAACGAGATTGTAATTACTTTGCTTCACATTTCGTATAGATATACTCCATAGGCATAAGCGAATTCATTTTCTTATTCGAAAATGTCAAACTGAACAATTTCTCGGGCCAATGTTTTCATGATTTCATCACTCGTATATAAATTTTAGCGGACGCCATGTTTGGACTAGATTCCAGGTTTGGCCGTGCAGCTTGAATATGTCGTGGCTTATGATTGGTCAGGATAGGAATATTCCAGCATAAGAAGTTAATAATAATAATTCCACATTATTATAACTTCTGGTTACTATTTGTTACTTTTATAGAAATTTGAAGCGGTATAACTTGAACTTTTAAGTTGCGCCTGACTTTTTAAATAACGTTTCATATCAAATGGATTGTTTTTGGAATGGTTCTCTGGCCAAAATCAGAAATCTGCTTTATTTGTTATTGTTTTTGCACTTGCGATATTAAGCTAAACGTCGAGCAATAAAGTGCCAACATAGTTTGTCTGTTGCGTTTTGAAACGTTTTTTTCTATCCCGCTTATTAGCCCTCCCGATTATAAGCCCCTGCAGTTATAAGCCCACTCAAAACCCCTTACGAAGTTATATAAGCCCAGGGTTTATAAGCGGGATTCTACCCTATCCTGACCAATCAGAAGCCACGACATATATTCATGCTGCAAGCAAAACCTGAAATCTAGGCCAAATTGCGTCCGATAAAATGTATACGAGTGACGAAATCTTGAAAACATTGGCCCGAAAGCAATGGAAAATTGTTCAGTTTGACATTTTCGAATAAGCAAATGAAGTCACTTGTGCCTATATGGAGTATATCTACACCAAATTCGAAGCAAAGTAATTAAAATCTCGTTTTTTGTGAGCGATTGTTTATCATGTGCCATCGAGCTACTCTACATTTTGAATGGGGAGACTTACAAAAAGGTGAAACTACATGAAAATGTGGAAAATTGTTTGATAAGACTTTTTACGTTAAAGAAAGGTTAGGTTGTTTATGGTTGATACTAAAACAATTAGACAACTCGCCCTCGTTGTCTATCTGTTGTTAGTATACACCCAAGCATTGTCTAGCTATTACAAATGCTGCGTTCTGATTGGCTACTCAACCGTTGTCTATTCGTGATAGACAACGTTTGGGAAAAATGAAAACAAACCTGAAAAAATATGGCAGTAAACTCTCGTTTTGCAGATGTTTCGGAAGAATTTTTGGAGTGTTTGATAGAAAATTCTATCCCTGAGAAAACTAAAACGGCAACAAAATATGGCATGAAGATTTTTAATGGTAAGGTACGAAATATAAACTGTTTTTACTTGTCGCTCACGAGTGGTTAAATAACACAGCTTATTCGTCGGTTTGCACTAGAAAAACTCTAGAAAAACGTCTGCCACAGTTTTGTCCGAACACGACATAGAGGCTAGGCACACAATGACTGTCACTGGTCACAAATATGATCTCTCCATTCAGTCGTACAGCTCGAGGGCTTCTTTCCAGCAGAAGGAAAACATGTCGAATATTCTAAGTCGCTTCGTCTCGGGCGAGAGCAATCCTTCCATTCAGTCTAGTCGCTGCAGCTCTACTTACAGCAAGTCAGACCTTGTGTGATCATCACCCGGAACGTGTTAGGCACTTGAAAAAACTGATCACGCGCTAACTCTGATTCCCAGCTTCGCGTTGAAAACTAAGCCACAAATATCCAGATACAAGCTCCACAATCGTTCACTACATGGCTGCACAGTGTCTATCTTTAACAACTACACCAGTCAGCCATGAGTTGAACTCTATTTCCCTTGGTAGTCGTTGCTTTTATAACTTTTAAAAATAAATTCTTTCTTACGAATATTTTATGGACATTTTAACACCAAACGGTTTGATTTTGACACAGACTGACGTCTGACAGGTAAATACATGTCATGTGATGTCGCGTTAGTTCACGCGTGCGTATAAATTAAAATTGAATTAAATTATTTTAAAAGTTACACGGTGTATGAATTATTTTCTCGAAATTAATATATCTAGGTACAGGGTGTATACTAAAACAATTAGACAACTCGTCCTCGTTGTCTATGAGCGAATAGTCCACTCAGGCTTCGCCTTCCTTGACTATTCGCTCATAGACAACTCGGACTCGTTGTCTAATTGTGAAATAGACTACTCGTGCTCGTTGCTTAATTGTTAATTAGATAGAGTGTAGCGGAGCCAATGACTGTTCTCACCGTGTCTCAATAGCTCAAAGGCTAGAGCGCCGAAACGTTGATTCCGAGACCGGGGTTCCACGGTCAGAACAGTCAGTGATTTTTCCATATACATATTAAATTCGCCGCTTTCACTTAACACCAACAGGCAGACATCGCATCTAACCATAATGTGGAGAAAGGCCTCTCGAGCGCACTTCCCAAAGTAGCGAAGCGATACACAACTTATATATATATATATATATATATATATATATATATATATATATATATATATATATATATATATATACGTGTAGGTTTTGGTCTACGAAATGCAAAGAGTGCTCAACAACATATAGTTAGAGCAAATAATAGATTTTCGCTTACCTCAAAACTGGTCTGCTACAACTTGTTTCATCTGTAAAAGAATCTTCAGGCAGTGACAATATCGAAAGGGATGACAAGAGACATAGTATACAAAGCAACAGTGACAGTAAACATCACAAACGAAATAAAACACTACATTGGTATGACTGCAACCACATTCAAAGAGCGATTGGCCAACCACACTAAATCTTTTCAACATAAAAAGCATGAAAATGACACCGAACTTTCGAAATATATTTGGACATTGAAAGAAAACAATAAAGATTTCAGTATTAATTGGCAAATTCTAAAACATTCTATTTCGTACACAGGAGGATCAAAACGATGCAATTTATGCTTAGAAGAAAAATTTTGTATTTTAAAAGAAAAAAATAAGAATAGTTTACTCAACAAAAGAGCGGAAATAATTTCACAGTGTCGTCATCGTAATAAATTTCGCGTAATCAACGCAAACAAAGCCATGACCTCATGCTTTGTCCCCCACATACGCCCCCACTTTCCGGCAGAAAGCCTATAAATAAGCGGTCATCCCTTTCGATATTGTCACTGCCTGAAGATTCTTTTACAGATGAAACAAGTTGTAGCAGACCAGTTTTGAGGTAAGCGAAAATATATATATATATATATATATATATATATATATATATATATATATATATATATATATATATATATATATATATATATATATCAGGAATCCTCCTTATCAAGTTTCAAAACATTTATAAAAACATCAGGATAAAAACTTTAAAACTTTATTAAAAATCAACGTTTCGGGGCATGCCCCTTTGTCAAGATATGACATGCAGATTCTTGAAGCGCTAATATATACTCTACAATCCAATTAAAAATGAACCTATTTTACAAAAAATCCCTAATATTAAGTCCCCGAGGTATAAATGAATCTAACCTGTATGCCCAGAATCCCTCCCTTGTTGTCGGATCATTTACATTTGTTTTGTCAATTATTTTAATTTTAACATCTTCTAACCATTATGTCCACTTTCGTAAAAATGCGCATACAAATTCTCACCTGCTATTCCCCTACAACCCTTACCGAACCTATTCAAACTGCTCTTATGGTTATTAAATCTTTTCCTAAACGATGTAATCGTACTTCCCACATAAATCTTAGCACATTTCTTACATGTTATAAGATAAATAACTCCAACTGAATCGCAATCAAATGAGTAATTGATGAAGTATGTAGCTATTACCCGCCCCTGCAAAGTTACATCCTTCATCAACATATTTATAAATTTGACAGCGATAGTTACCGCATTTTTCCATACCTTTATCGCTTAAATCTGAATCTTCATCTTTCAATTTTGCTCTAACCAAAATATCCTTAAAAATGTTTGGCCTCCTATATGCAATCATAGGCTTATCCCCAAAAATTTCCTTCACGCCATCCCAAGCATGCAAAATAGGCCAGATAGAATCAATAATATTCCTTACCCCTTACCCAGTGTTGGCTGGATGAAAATTCATACCTTACCTCTATCCTGACAAAGAAGACTATCTCTATTTTGTCTTTTTGCTTTAATAAACTGAGATTCAACTACCTTGCGTTTAAATCCCATCTTAATAAAATGTTCCTTCATTTCGTTCAACCGTACTTCAAAAACTTCTTCTGAGTTACAAATCCGCCTGAGCTTTAATGCTTGCCCATAAGGTATGATTTATAATCCAAATATTGATGTGTATCTGTAGGTTTAGAATACACATCCGTGGTTAGCCTATTATTTCTAAGTTTAACTAAAACATCCAAGAATGAAAGCTCACTCTTAGACCATCCCCATGTAAACTTAAAGGTGCAGTCCAGTCCGTTCTGCGCATGTGTGATATTTCAAACGTTGGGGACCCCAAATGTCAACAAACTTTAACGGAATAGATTTGCGACAGTTCGAAAGCGAGTATTCGTCAAAAGTGGCGAAGGCGCGAGTGTTAGTTAAATATATTAACCACATTTAGGAACAGCTTCTTATAACACGCTTTTTAGGCGGAAAAGCTCAACTGTGTGAAAAAAAATCCGCAATATCTCATGTTCAATGTTTATATAATGCAATGTAAACAAACGATGTAAACAGAAACGTGTACATGCGCAGAACGGACTGGACGGCACCTTTAATGGTTTCATGATAAGCGAATATGCATAAGTAAAAAATTCAAGTAAAGCCTCTTCTCCATGTAACCATTTATTAGAAAAATATCATCAAAAAACCTCCACCAAACCCAAAGTGTCAGGTGATAATCCTTTAACATTCTACTCTCGAGTTTACTCATAAACATGTTAGCAGAAGAGTACTTATAGCAGTACCCAATTTCTGTTTATGGATGAGTTTTTCGCGAAAAAACATACTTATGTCTCGTTTTCGAAATAATTTTGAAGAAATAACGTATCACCACGTAGAAATTTTGAGCTTATAATCTAATTTTTATTTATGATATATACATATACTAGATACCAGCTCTTCTGTAATCTGATTGGTTCTTATGCTATGTAGTTATATAGGTGTATCAAATCCTAATTAATGAAAAATCATAAATGGCGGAATGTTTCGCAAAGTGAATGGGAAAGACATTAGGTATTTGCTTGAATAAATAGTCACTTCAAGAAATTAGGTTTATATTTTTTATTCTTTCTCAAGACTATAGCACAACAATCCCCTGGACGATCAACTTCAAACAATCTAATGAGTATCTATATTATAAAACAATTATACCAATTCGCTTTTTTCGTATATACACCTTTAGTAATGAAAAACAAAATATAGCACAATATAGTCATCAGTTAAAGTGGTAAAGTGGTCATTGACGCACTTTTAGGATAAACATACCCTTGATAAGCAGCTTATATGATATATATATACATGTATATATATATATATTATATATATATATATTTATGATATATACATATACTAGATACCAGCTCTTCTGTAATCTGATTGGTTCTTATGCTATGTAGTTATATAGGTGTATCAAATCCTAATTAATGAAAAATCATAAATGGCGGAATGTTTCGCAAAGTGAATGGGAAAGACATTAGGTATTTGCTTGAATAAATAGTCACTTCAAGAAATTAGGTTTATATTTTTTATTCTTTCTCAAGACTATAGCACAACAATCCCCTGGACGATCAACTTCAAACAATCTAATGAGTATCTATATTATAAAACAATTATACCAATTCGCTTTTTTCGTATATACACCTTTAGTAATGAAAAACAAAATATAGCACAATATAGTCATCAGTTAAAGTGGTAAAGTGGTCATTGACGCACTTTTAGGATAAACATACCCTTGATAAGCAGCTTATATGATATATATATACATGTATATATATATATATTATATATATATATATATATATATATATATATATATATATATATATATATATATATATAATATATATATATATATATATATATATATATATATATATATATATATATATATATATATAGTGATTATATAATGATCATTATAATGATTATATATAATGATCTTTAGGTCATATTGAGCGCTCTACTGGATGAACCATTGTCGCTTACGCATTGTGCGCACGCTCACTGCTTGCAGTTTGAGCGCTCTGGCATGGTTTTTGATGTCCCACATTTTGTGTGCATCAATGGTGACTGTAAATAGCAGTCATCTTCATCCTGCTCATCAGCACTACACTGATGAGGCCCAAAAGGCCGAAACGGTACCGTCTGTAGTTATATATATATATATATATATATATATATATATATATATATACATATATATATATATATATATATATATATATATATATATATATATATATATATATATATATATATATGTATGTGTGTGCGTGTGCCTGCATATGTATTGTATATAAAGATATAAATCTAATGCAATGATTTTTATACTAGCTGCAACTAAATAACTAAATACATTATATCTCAAACCTGGAATTTTAGACTTGTTGCCAAAGTCACATCATCCTCCTTTGGTACCTCACTTTACCGGTCGTAAAACTGAATGTGAGAAGCTAAGTTCGTTATTGGAAGCTACGTCCACTCGACTTGTCAATATCTGGGGATCACCAGGATTTGGGAAAACAGCTACGGCCATTGCGGTTGCACATCACCTTCAATCCCCAGCGTATCGCGTTTATTATTGCACATTTCGAGGAAAAAGCTCAAAAGATGAATTTATTTCAAAGCTTTTATCTATTTTTAACAGTTTTTCAAAATCAAATGCCAATGAAACACCCTCGGACAAATTGTGTAGCATTTTTAAAGATATTCCTAGCCCTGTTTTACTTGTTCTTGATAATCTTGATGATCTCCTTGCATGCAAAAGCGATGACTGTGCCACCACTTCCGTCAAAGACGAAATAGTAAACTTGGTTAAAGAAATTCTAGACAACTGTCCGAATGTAAGTTTGCTAACTACCACGCGAGAGTCGCTTGAGTTTATGCGTCTTAACGTCGAAGGATACGAGGCGGTAAGAATGCGTCCGTTGGATCAGCTTTCCTCGAATGAACTAATTCTTAAGTTTCTTCCATCTGCCACTAGAGATGTTCTTATAGATGTAGCAAAGATTTCAGGTAATGTCCCGCTTGCCATAAAACTTGTGTGTTCTTTGATTTCCGAAAATACAGAGACGCCAAATAAATTTCTTGATGATCTTAAATCTTCAGAAAATCTCCTAGAAATATTGGACAACCCCGACTACCCAAACGATTTAAGACTTAAAAAATTGATCGATTCTTCTTTTGACCGGCTTTCTAAAGATGAAAAGCAGGCATTTGTTTCCTTGTCAGTTTTTCTCGGAACTGATATTAATTCCGATGCTGCTGTCGCTGTTATTGGTGGAGATAAATATACAGCTAGACGTACGTTGAGCATTCTCGCTAGAAAATCTTTAATAGATCAAGACCCTGAAAGTAAAATGTACTCTGTTCATCCACTCCTCCAATCATTTGCTGTTAAAATGGGAGAAAACAAGCTAAAAGAAGCTGTACTTTCCTCAAGAACTCGATTCTTCGCTTACTACTTGGGTGTTTTTGAAAATCTAAATGAGCATTTCTTGACTGGGAACTCATTGATGGCTTGCGTAAAGTTTTTCCAAGAGAGACAAAATATATATGATAGTTTACTTCAAAGTCTCTCACATGAAGGATACGAAAACGTTTTCGAGGTTTTAACAAAAGCTGAGCTTTTCCTAGTCACACTTTATGTAAATAACCTTGACAAGGTTAAATCTCTCTACAATTTAGCAATGGAAAAAGCAAAGGAGGAAAATAAGAATTTAGCCTATTCTAAGCTTGTTGTAAGCAAATATTTTATGGTAACACTTGAAATCAGTGATCATCCATTCTTTCCAGAGAGTATACAAATTAGAAATATAATCGCCTCAATGCCCGATGGAATTGAAGCAAAGTGTTTATGCTACGAAGGTATTTCTGCATTTTCAAACGGGGTGACTAAATCCGCTGTTCAGTCCATGGAAAAAGGTAGTTCTGATTTAACAAATTGTTGTGATCAACAGATTCTGAAATGCTTAACTTTGCAACTTCTAGCTGTTTATTACAATTTTCCAAAGAATGTTGAAAAATCAGAACAGTTTTTTCGATTGGCGCTTAATCAATGCAAAGAGATTGGTGACTCAAGGCTTTTTCTCATTGGTGAATGTAACATTGGCGAATGTAAAGCTGAAGAAAGCGCATTGGGATGTAGAGCTTTCCAAAACCATCCTTTAATCTTAGGTCTTGCGTGTGTTCTCAGCATATGGGCAAGAGAATTCTTATCTGACGAGATAAAAGATAAAATGTACAATAACGTGCGTGAGATGCAAAGTCAGTTACTGAAGGAATCACAAATTCCTGGTAATGCACTAGGCTTACTGCAGATTGGCGACTTAGCTTTAGTTTTTCTTGGTACTGACCAGGCAACACAAATGGAAGAAACCATTCAGTCTGTTAAGATCGATCTCAAAAAAGAGAAGCGATCTTCTAAACAAAGTAGCAAAGGTGATGTTGCACTAGAAAAAACGGAACGGCATAAGTTGCTGGAGGAAAGATTAGCAGAATGTTACTTTCGCAAAGCTTGGCGCCATATTACGAAAGATGAGCAGGATTTAGCTTTGGAGTCATTGCAGCGGGCACTTGATGTAAGATTAGAATTAAATAGTGAGCATGATTTAGCAACCGCTAACGTTTACTTTCAAATTGGAATAGCACAGAACAACTTGGAAGACTACACCTCTTCCCTAGAGTCACATGGCCGTGCCCTTAAGATAAGATTCAAACTCCACGGTGATCAACATGAGACCACGGCTGACAGTTACCATCAGATAGGCATTACACAAAAAAACATGGGAGATTTTATCTCAGCGATGCAATCACATAACCTTGCACTAGGCATTAGATTAAAACTATATCCGGGTGAACAACATGCCGCCACGGCGGACAGTTACTGTGAAATTGGAAAAGTGCAAAAGAACATGGGAGACTACCCCTCATCTCTCCAGTCGCACCAAAGTGCACTCCAGATTAGATTGAATATGTATGGTGATCAACATGAAACCACGGCTCACAGTTACCATAACATAGGAATCACGCAAAACAGCATGGGAGACCAATCCTTAGCTTTAAAATCGCTTGAACGTGCACTCGATATAAGATTAAAACTCCACGGTGATCAACATCAAACCACAGCCGACAGTTACCATAACATAGGGATCACGCAAAGCAACATGGGAGACCACTCTTTAACTTTAAAATCGCTTCAACGTGAACTCGATATAAGATTAAACCTCCACGGTGATCAACATCAAACCACAGCCGACAGTTACTATGACATAGGGATCACGCAAAACAACATAGGAGACCATTGCTTAGCTTTAAATTATCTTCAAAGTGCACTCAATATAACATTGAACCTCCATGGTGAACAGTTTACGACCACAGCTGACATTTACAAACAAATAGGGTTCACACAATTCAAAATGGGAGACTACTCCTTAGCTTTAAAGTCGCTTCAATGTGCACTCGATATATTATTGAACCTCCACGGTGAACAGCATACTACCACGGCTGACATGTACAAACAAATAGGGTTCACACAATTAAAAATGGGAGACTACTCCTTAGCTCTTTTGTCATTTGAATGTGCACATGACATTAATCTGAAAATACATGGTGAACAACATGAAAACACCGCTAAAATTTACAGCGAAATAGAGGTCACGCAACTTAGTTTAGAAGACCACATCTCAGCTCTTAAATCACTTCAAGGTGTACTTTACATTACATAAATCTACATGGTGAAAATCATGCAATCACCGCTGACATGTACAAATACATAGGGACCGTACAAAAAAACATTGGAGACCACGACTGATCTCTATATACCTGGATTGCGCATGGATCCCAAAAAGCGAAGCCACCGGAGCTGACGTATGTGTGGTACCAAGATGGCCGCCAGAAAAAGAAAAAGAAAGCTAGGAGTTGCGAAATTGTGTACAGTTATTTCATTGTTTCCCTGAAAAATCAAGAATACCAAATTCATGTCCGGCTTACGATTTCAAAAGCAGTTTCGTGCAAAAACGGCACTAGAAAACTTGAGATTTGCTACAAATGTTCTTACTGACCTTCCTTGTGCTGGTGAAACATGTTTCATTTATTATCACTTGCTTAATTGTCAATGAGGCATAAGAATATAATTAATTGATAACCAAAGGTTGTTTTTTTCGTGTATATTTTTTCATTTTTGACAAAACATTTTGGCAAATATATTGTATTTACTGCATACCTAATCTCTAACTGAATTAGGCTGTGTTGTCATGCATGCATATATTTTAACAATAAGTCGAATATTTTTTTAGTTTTTACAATAAATTGAATAACATTTTATTTGTTTGTGTTGAAATTATTGTGTACAGGGTTGTGGAAAAGACAAAGTTAAGCAGCCATATAAGTAACTTCATATGCATATACTTTGGCATTGGCCTTGCTAGTGTTTTTGGTAACATAATTATAACCTGTTTAGTATGAGATAGCAATCTTAATATTCAGTCTACAATTCTCTCAATCATACATTTTCTGTATATCCAAAAAATAAACCTGTGTGCCGCTCCAAAACAATGTCACAAGGAGCAAATTTAAACTTATTCAGTCAAAACTAAATGACAAATATGATTAACGTTTTTGAGATGAATTTGATACACATCTGTAAAATTGCTAAATTAATATAATTTTCCAAGTATGCTGCAGCAAAACAATTATTTGAAACTGGTATTCTGTAAATATATGTCTGGTAGACTGTACTCATCAACTGCAAAATAGGTGTTAAATTAATCAACTGACATTCTCACAAATACATCATTTAGTTCATACACAAACAAAAGGTTACTGAAAGGTTACTAATATATCCAGCATGACAAATAAAAAACTTAAATTGAATTCACATTTGATTTTCAATGCGTTACAAGCAATACAAATATTTAACTAAACGAGGCGATGTTGCTGCAACTCGACGCTCATGTCGTTGTTCAAGACTTGTAAGCCTACTTAAAAATTAAAAAAGGGTTAGCTTAAACAAGAAACTTGGAAATTTTACAATCCTGTGTGTACTGTACTTTGATTTCTGTTTACGATACAGCTTACAGTTTCGCTCCTGAAGCAGCTTGTTATTAATAGTTCGAGAAATCAGGATTGCATAGGATTAACTATTAATTATACTTTGGCAAATAGAAAAGAGCATATCTTCAAAAAAATTCAATGCCGAGAATAACATAAGCCATACAGACCCTGCACTCGAATCAACCAAAAACTACAAAATATACTAAATTTACTAAACGTACATTTTAAAAACATTTCTGAAACAAATATCGATATTAGAGCCTCATAGTAATGTGGTTGTTGAATCACTTTGAAAATAGAATCCGAAGTTGCTGCGAACAATATATAGGCATGATATGAAAAATCCATAACATTTCACCAAATGCCGAGTGAAAGTGGAGGTGAAAAAGGTGAAAGTACTCCACAAGTACCCCACGATGCCACAAGAAAAAGCATTGGAACAAAGTCTTAAGCTCTCAAGGAACACTGGTGTAGCGGTACCAATATGGCCGCCGGTGGCTTCAAAATGTTAACTACTCGCAATAAGGGCTGCACAATCCAGATATGTAGAGATCAGTGGAGATCAAGCTCTTGAGTCATATTGGTGTTCTCTTAATATTAGATTAACCTGCATGGTGAACAACATGAAACCACGGCCCAGTTACTTTTAAATAGGAATTACGGAATACAACTTGCGTGATTAAAGCTCAGCTCATCATTCACATGAACATGCTCCTGAAATAAGATTAAATCGACAAGGTGAACAGGATGTCATTTCTGACACCTACTCAGAAATAGCGTCCGTGCAAAACATGATGGGAGACCAAACCTCCTCTCTGAAGTCACTTAAGCATGCACTTGATATCAGGACGAAACTATACATGGTAAAACACATTCCAGCACGGTTGACAGTTATTATTTAATGAGCGTATTGCAATACGGTGGAGGACTACACTTCAGCCCTTTTGTTACTGTACCGTGCACTGGACATCATATTGACACTTCCGATTAAACTAGATTCCAAGGTAGCTGATATTCAAAGCGTTAATAATAATGATCAGAGTATGCTTGTCAAAGCAATGTTTAACACGGTTTATCTGGCATAAGCGCGACATACAAGAGGAGACAGTGGCTATCACGTGGTCATTGAAAGTTAAACTAGTGTCCAGGATAACGCCAAGATCTTTTGCAGCCATCACGGGGGCGAGCTGTTTACCAAGAAGTGATAATCGGAAATCAGTTATTTTGGCTGCCATCTGCCTGCTACCACAGATCAAGAGCTTGGTTTTGTCCGGGTTTAACAATAACTGGGTTATTGTTTAACTGATCTTGTAGTCGAAACGACATAAGGAGTTTCGTATCATCTACATAGCACTGGGCGGAGCAATATTGTGGAACTGATGGCAGATCGTTCACATAGATGCTAAAGAGGAGCGGCCCAAGTATGCTCCCCTGAGGCACGCCGCTGACCACTTGCAGGCGCTCCGACATAGCACCGCGATGTCAAATAGCTGCGGAAGCACTGTGTCGCTGTGGAAGAAGCACCAACATCTTGAAATTTGGCGAGAAGCATTTCATGGTCTATGCTGTCAAAAGCTTTACTCATGTCAAGCAATACAACCGCCGTCAGCTGTTTTTTATCGATCGCGCTTAATATGATGTCGGTTGTTTTAATTACTGAAGTCTCTGTTGAGTGCAGCTTTTTGTTTCCGCTTTGCTTGGAAGACAGACGGTCCCTCGAGAGTAGGTAAATCGTAAACTGATTATGCGCCACTCTTTCACACACTTTCGACAGGACGGGCAATAGTGATATTGGTCTATTGTTATTAGCGATTTCATGATCGCCGTCCTTAAGTATGGGTATCACTTCAGCATTTTTCCACGTAGGTGGGAAACTAGCGGTGAGGAGAGAAGTGTTAATGATTGACGTGATGGAGTATAAAATAATGGGCAGGCTGTCTTTAATCACCCGCATCGGAATTTTATCAATTCCAGGGGCCTTGTTTGTAGCCATATACTTCACAATGGTTTCAACCTGGTGGCATTCGACGGCACTAAAGGAGAATTGTTCAGATGTTGGATATACTTTCGGTGTAAACGGGGATTCGTTTAACTTGTACTTGAAGTCAGCCGCCATACTATTGATCTTCTTTATAGTATTGTCACCGACACTTGCGAAAAAGCGATTGAACTCATTGGCCACAGTTTTGTAATCTTTACTGTAGTTTTTCTGAGTTGTTGACTTATTAGGTATGCATGATCGGATTGATTTCCAAATACAGTTGGTATTGTTTTTATTGCTTTGGACCAGTTCTATCACATGTTCTCTCTCTGCTAACCTAATTTCTCGCTTTACTTCTCGGCTAAGGTTCTTATAAGCAGACCATGCAAGAGGATCTTTGGTCTTTCTAGCTGTTTTCTTCCATTGATCTCTTGTTCTCATAAGTCCCCGGATTTCATCTGTTACACACGGGTTCGGTCGCCCACGTACTTTAATCGTTTTAATAGGTGCGTGTTTATCCAAAATATCATTGATCGTATCATATCATTATCGTAACGTTGCGATTGCTTTACGAAACATGGGAAAGCGAGATTTAGCTTTGAAGAATTTTGTGTTTTTATTCCAACATTATTTAACCTTAATGCTTCTTTATGTTTATCCACATTCTATTTTCTCCCTATAACGAAACTCTTTCGTTTTATTTGGATGCAGCTCACCACCTATAGTCATTTAGAGCACAGTTATACGTTATTTTTATATTTACTCTTCCCTCTATATAGTAGTTCTATTTCTGTTTCTTCTAAATCCGTTACCAGGAAAGTGGATCACTACTTCTGTGGATGTATGCTATATCTCGGTTTTACCTATGGCCTGCTAGAATATTGCTGTCATCCCTTTATATCATATATATATATATATCTATATGTGGACGAAATTAATATTTGTTAGCAGGATTATTCTTTCTGATTCTTCTCACTGCGTGTTACGTTATCGAAGGTTCTCAGATGCAGGGCATTTTGAAGTTGCATAGTAGTGTTTGAATAAAATTTTAAGCTTCACGCTTAACCAGCGAACTATAATATTTGACGTAACCAGTTTTCTTTTAATTGTTTAAAAGACAGAAGTCGCGAGGGATCTCCTTAAAAATGCAGCACAATTAGGCAAAAAGAACAATATCTTCCATCAAGAATTAAGAACAGTCATATGATATGTTGTGAGGAGTATGCCGTTAAAAACCATTCAACATATACGATATGATAAATATAATATTTTATATACATTCATGCATGCGCTAGAATGAAGGTGATGATTTTGAATTGCAACCCATTTCATGTTAAAAGAAAGATTGTCTAGCATGTAACAGAGCAACGTGGTTATTCAAGAGAGACTCCTAAAGATGTGGAGGTTGGTGGAAGATAAAAGTGTACTATAGAACTGATCATGTTTTAAGGACTTAACGAAGTAGAATCAAGAAGCGGTGAAATTGTAAACATCGTGTACCTTGGAAACCTCCTGACACATAAATATATTGCTGATCTAACAATGGTAATTACTATAGCGACAGTATCAAATCACATTGTTTAATCGTGCATAGTTTATTTCATTTTGTGTTGAGGAATCAGGTTCATATAATTAGAATAGAAAATATTTTCATTCAGCACCTAAGCGAAAATGGCAACAGTGTGAAACACGGCAAAGAGATACCGCAATGTTGAAATCCCACAAGTCGAAATATATACTGTAGGTCTGTTGGAAAACCTTTCACAAGTAGTTACAACAAGCCGATATCGGAATGAGTTTCATCCTGTTTGTCGTGAGTAAGTTGCAGCAAACTGTTGCAATTTAAAGAAATAAATTGCTACAAATTGTTAACGGCGCTGCAGCTTAAATGCTGCAGCGAATAGATCACCCAGGAAGCTTGTGAGATTTCAGCAGTGTAGTAAAATCGCAAAGTGCTCCAATGTTTAAACTTAGTCATGTGGGCGCAGCATGTACATGTAATTTCCAAACCGAGTGTTGCCCACTTGGATAAATTGATTTATTTTTGTTTGCTGTATTGACGTGAACACTGCAACAAGCGTGTGCTGAAACAGGTCTGCTCACTTTTGTGTACAACTGTATCGATACCGTGATGTTTTCGTAAGGTTAGTTAAGGTGGCTCCCTAGGTTTTAAAGATAATGCTTATAACTATTTATTGGACTATAAAGTGCTTAAGGAAGCCTAGTTTTTTTCCCTTGTGTCTTATACTCATAAAATCCTCCGCAAAGATTAATGACATTCTTGCAATTACTTTTGTGTTGTTATTAGTAACTTTTTAAGATCATTGCTATGCCTATGGCAAAGTTTTTTGATATTTTCATCTTTTCTCTACCATTTCTCGCGTTTGCTTCGGTGAAATTTCTTGAAACTTCACAGCCTTGTGGGAATTGCTTCCAGAAACATTTTAGTGAAAAATAAATATAGGCTTGTTCAGATGGGTTTTTCAATATCGCCAAATATTATGTTTTTAACATTAAGCAAAATTTGTCTGATATAATTTTTTGAAAAAAACAACATAATTAACTAGAAGGCACTCAGAGTCTATACATACCTCCGCCAGCGGGTTATTTATTTAAGACATTTAAAAGGGTAAATTTAGCAAATATTTAAGGTTGGTCCTGGTGCATGACCATTACCACACGTTTTCATTTACAATAAAATATTGTTGTTGTTCAATGTGCGATCTAAACGTCTATAAACGTCTGTTATCTAGAGTGAATAAATGCTTCATTGCACTCATTTCTACTCAAATATTATGCAAAATTATATGTTGTTGCTTAGGCCGCGACCGCACTTTTGTATAAACAATGAACTGACAAGTCCATAGTTTTTTATGAATTCAGCTTGTTTGCAAATATTAAAGATTTGAATAATATAAGGGATAATGAGCGCAATCAAGCATTTTCATTCATTTCGTCTATGCGGAGAAGCTTACAGACAAATTTTTATCAATATTTCATCCAATTGTCATCTAAATTGAACCAAAATTTAACGGATTGTTCTTTGGTATATGATCATGAAAATCTGTTCATTACAGTCAGACAGACAAACAAACAGAGGTAAAAACATAACCTCCTGGCGGAGGTAAAAATGTCCAAACTTCATCTTGAAGTGTGCAACGTTTCAAAGCAATTCACCGAAGGAAACGCAAGATATTAACAGCCAGCTCTCGCACGGTCATAAAATTAGCCTAGGGAGCCACGTAAATTTAGTCCTTATATGGATTCCTTTGTTCGATGTAATAGTGTCCTAGTTAGCTCTGAATGGGAATTTATCCTGAAGTTAAGTGAATTTATCCTGCAGTTATCTAAAATATTAATTAAGAAAAAAACGACGTTAATAGCCCTCTTTCATAATGCACCCAAATTAAATATTATTTTATATCCACTTAAATTAGCCTTTCTGACCTCGTTCGTGTGTCTGTAATTCCAAAGTATCTTTGCTTTGTAACGAGACCAGAAAGGCTAATTTGCATGCATATAAAAGAATATTTAGACTGTCCGCCATTATGAAAGAGGTCTATATTCCGGATAAAATTGGCCGAGAGAAGACGGCATTTTTTATATCTTGTTTCCTTTAAAGGACATTAGCAACAAAGAAGAACTACATTTTGTATCAAAGTATTTGACTTAAATAGCGGAATATAGTAGTTCGAGGTTGTAAATTGTTTTAAAGGTAAAGCAGACATTTGAGCCGGCATTTTCAAAATAATTAGGATTCTTCTTCCAAATGACCTGTGACGATCAGTGTTGCCGGAAATGCTGCAAAGAAAGTTATTTTTGTAATCTATATATTACAACCAATTGGCAATACGTGGCTACACAATAGGTAGCACAACAGTAATAAATACAACGCTCACCAGCACTTGACGTCTCGGTCATTATTTCTGAAAAATTAGCATATATAAAATGGCGGTCCAAGTGTCTGTTTTTAGATGTTTATATTCAACTTTTATAATGTGTTATGAGCATTTTCATAGCGCCAAACTACTATATTCCGACTAAGTAGGTCGTATATTGGAGTATAAAATGTAATGTCCTTTAAAGGCTTTTAATCAATAATGATTACTATAGTGTATTGGATTTACTCACTCGTGTATGAAAGAAGCATAACGTCATTGCTCACGCGAATGCTTCTTGAAATAAATATTTTTTATCGCCTTTGTTTTATCTTGTTGTTTTGATTGCTGCAGCGATTGTTGGTTAATATTTTTAACTTTGTTGTTTGGTTGACTGCTAAGTGAAGGTTTTACAAGATGCTGTTCACATTTCACTCACGGCTATCTAACGTATCTCCAAAGAAATAAAAACACTTGGATAACTGGTGCACGAAGTCTATAATTTGATATCCCTGGATTACAAGCACAAGAGAAAAACCTTGACATAATATTTGAAAAGAGATATCACAAATGCAGACCACATTATTAATGCATGACGCTGCCCCAAAGGAGAGATTGAATCCTGGATAAACTTTCTGAAGATGACGTTATCAAGATAAACACATCAACAAATCTTCAAAAAGAACAATTCATTTGGAAATGAATGTAATGGAGATTTCGTCTAGTCAACAGTCACTGCAAAGACACTTAAAGATATTGAAGCCATGCAGTATGTTATTGAAAGAAAACAATT
The DNA here is from genome assembly GCA_035772405.1 of Chrysogorgia sp. JL179-B06. NCBI lineage: Eukaryota > Metazoa > Cnidaria > Anthozoa > Scleralcyonacea > Chrysogorgiidae > Chrysogorgia > Chrysogorgia sp. JL179-B06. Next base: position 510,660 of record JAYKKM010000440.1, read on the forward strand.
TTGTATTGGGGTCTGAGTACAAACCAAGGCAATACGAAAAAATGGAACTTATTTAATTTTAATTAAATTTATTCAACAAACTCAATACCGATGAATTGAAACAACCTGGATTGTGGCAGTGATTTGCACCTTTAACGGCGATAGTAATTTGAAAAAACAATCAAGAACACCTAACTAGTTTCCTGAATAAATAAAGCTAGTTGGAACTCAATATACCATGAACTGATATGGATATACAGCGCCTGAACAACTTCTGCAGTATCTGTGTACATGTTTTTGAAGAGTTGGTGCATTTATGTATTGTAGCAGTGGATACGAAACAACGACAGATACAAGGAACGACCAGTGAACAGTTTCTTTAAAGTTAGACCCTTTTCGCGTATCAGTCAATTATGTTTCGCAACAAAAAATACCAACCGCTGTCATATTAAATTAACGAGAGCTAAACAGAGGCGATAATGAATTTAATATAGGTCGTTTAACGAAATACATGTAGAGTGTTATTCTTTGCCAATATCAGAATGTTGATATAGTAATATTGCTGCAAGATAGTTGTAATACTAGTGCCTGAATCGTTTGTCGTGTGTTTGAATTATTTTTTTAATAAGTCTTAAACTAATTGACGTTGATGACAGTTGACGTAATTACGATTTTAGTAATAATTTGCAAGAACTTGTACACATGCTATTATACTCTTTGTGTTCATGGAACATCATCTAATGAAAAATTAGGAATTAAAATTTGTAATCTAAACAAATTATTGAATTTGTCGACGTATCGTAACATTTTACTGTTATTCGAAATAATTTCGGCACTCAAACGTTTGAAGGTAAATGTATAAATATATATATATATATATATATATATATAGGTAATATTTGGCATTTCACTCGATCAAACTACATGTTGAAAGGATTTATGGTGAAGGAAAATTTCGAGTGTTGGAATACATACATTTTAAGACCAAACCGGGACTATATATATATATATATATATATATATATATATATATATATATATATATATATATATATATATATATATATATATATATATATATATATATATATATATATATATATACATATATATATATATATATATATATATATATATATATATATATATATATATATATATATATATATATATATATATATATATATATATATATATATATATATATATATATATATATATATATATATATATATATATATATATATATATATATATATATATATATATATATATACATATATACATATATATAAAGTAAACAACAAAGAGCAAAAGCCGCCTCGGCCAATTCAACATTTATAGATTATAGATTATTTTTCTGACGAAGGCTGTCACATGCAGTCGAAAATTTATTTATTAAATTGGTTTATAGTTCGTTTTGGGTCGTGACCTGTTATTTTGTTATATATATATATATATATATATATATATATATATATATATATATATATATATATATATATATATATATATATATATATATATAGCAAAGTGAAAAGGTGGTAAACTGCCAAGAATTTAGTGACGAGATACTGACGTTTCGAGCGGAGCCCTTCATATATAATATATATATATATATATATATATATATATATATATATATATATATAGTTATAAACTTTAAAATAATTGTTTGCTACTCCGAGTTTCACGCCGAGGCGATCTTAAGATCGTACTGTATCCGCTCTATCACTTAAGGTATTGAGCACTCTTAGACAATTGCAAACAATTCAGTTCTTTATTTACTTGATATATATATATATATATATATATATATATATATATATATATATATATATATATATATATATATATATATATATATATATATATATATATATATATATATATATATATATATATATAAACGTAAAATGAATATTAGAGCCCAGCTCAAAATTCGAATGCGGAGAGCCATCTCGTAATAAACATGGAACAAATAAGAATCAAATTTTAAAGAAATTTTACTGACGTTTTGTTGCCAATGCGCAACATTCTCAAAGTGAATTAATACAAGATGTGAAAACTATTATTTAAATATATTTACAGTGTTAATAATAAGCCAATCAAAACAGTCAAAACAAAGAAAGCGGAACGAAAGTTGCCGATAATTTTTTAAAGACGCCGACAACGGGTTGCAAAATAATTTTTTGGGATCACTTTTTTGGTACCTTGACTGCGCATGTGCACTGCGCAGCCCACAAGAATTCTCTCACGTTGGCCTGAGAATAAACTGAGAGTGCCTTCAGGGGTACATGTACATGTGAGGAGACTTTAGGTGGGGAAAAGAAACCCCTTGGTAGGCGGGGGGTTAGGGTTAGAATTAGGGTTATTTAAGGTTAGGGTTAGGATAAAAGTTATTTCGGGTTAGCCAATCAGATGGCTTCCCATGGAAAGTGACCCCCCCCCCCCCATAAATTTCTACAAACGGATTGTTACTTGGGAAGCCATTTTGAAATTAGCCGCAAGTGTATTATGGGATGCATTTACTGTCGGCGACGACGACAGGTAAAATTTGTGTTTCCATATCGTTGACTAGTCGCCGATCAGTCGCCGACTGTTGTAATAATGATAATAATAATGTTTACTATTTATATAGCGCAAATTAGCATGTGTATATGATCAAATGCGCTTTACAACATCGACAATTTATTATATTACATTCAGAACCTAGTACCCCAATCAATCAACCTTAGCTATTTATGTTTACAGTTTTTATCATCATTAGTTTTCCTAAATATTTATCCTAACCCGCCCTGTCAACTTCCCTGTGGGAGGAAAATGGAGAACCCGGAGAAAACGCACGACTTTCGGCAGAGTGTTGACCAACTCTTTCCACGTGCGATCAAATGTCCGAGCACACGATTCGAACCCTTGACCTAGTGGTCAGAGCCACCTCTGAGACCACCGAAGCCCCATAAATTGTGAAAGTTGAACTCTGTTCTCTGCAACTTGTTACTTGGGCTACCTGTGGTAGCTCGAGTCTAGTTTTCGGCCGCTTTGTTATTATTATTAGTATTAGTTTTTGTAGTCGCGATGTTGCCCCAGAAGCCTTTGCGAACTGAGGCAATATCTATCCATGTGACCGCGTTAGCTTTCTTTCTCGTTTCGACGTCGAGAGAATGTAATTATTGCGTGTGCGTATAGATAGCGAATTAAAGCGATTTCGGGGAGTTTTATTGTCAATGAATCGCAGTCAGAAAAGCATTTACGAGACCTGTAAACCCGCAAACTAATGCAAGGATTCTCTCCAGGATAACAGAATGAGAGAAACACAGATGAGAGATTAAAGAAAGAACTCGCAGAACCGTGGACGAAACGTCAACATGACAACATGTAGTCGTTGCAAGGCATGCAAGCGAGTTGACGCGAATTCGGACTTTCGTTTTATTGGCAATGAATCGCAGTTGCAAAAGGTTACCGACTCCTGTAAACCCGCAAACCATTGCAAAGATGCTCTCCAAGATGAGAGAAACACAGATGAGAGATCAATCATGAAGAACATGTATCAATCCGAATGGACAGCCGAAGGACAGGGAAATATTATTATGCTGTGTTTACATTTATCCGTGAAACTCCGTAATATTAATCATTATGAAATGTTCTGTTTTTGTCCGATTTAAATCAATTCTATATCGAAATGATCACTTGAATCTGGCGAATCGAACGCTGTAGGTTTCGTCTACTTAAAATGTGAAGATCAGATGTTATATGAGAAAATGCGTAAGCGATTAAAGCGAGACTCGTCTTTAAAATCAAAGGACATGTCTTCATGATCTATTCGTCGTTTACCCGATGATTAATGCTTTTATGTCCATTAAACCGATGTAATTTCGTAACAGATATGTTTCGAATACCTTGCCGTTGATTTTTATATAAATTTTGACACAAGAAGACCTTCAATCGAACAGATATTAGAAAAAATAGCATTGCCGTGTCAGGCGTTCTGGGGGGGGGGGGGGGGGGGGGGGGGGGGGGGGGGGGGGGGGGGCTAGCTTGTGTGTAGACGCCTGATTTTTCTTTGTCCTCATTTCTAGCCCAACTTGCTTCAATGAGCGCTGCACAATGCCTTCAGTGCCTGATTACAGAAATAAATGCATTACAAATTATCCTTTGTAATAATTATAAGACAAGTGAGCGGGTTTTCTAATTCCGACTGCCTAACATACTACCAATGCAATCCCTAAAAGTAGCCCGAGTTAACGCCTAACGGGCGTCTTGTTTCCATATAGAACTAGGTCCCAAGGACAGTGCAAAGTTTTATAGAATTATGTATCATATTAAATAAAACACTAGTAGCATAACACATGACACAAATTAAGTTTAATGCTATGCAGGATTAAAGATTGCTTGCTTATAAAGCTGCAGGTTGATAAAGGTGATAAGTTGGACAGAAAATTATGACAACTATGTCTATGGATAAAATTTCATGGGCTAATGCCCTATGATTATTGGGAATAAACACAACATCCTAATAAGAAAGTTATTGCTGCAAAATTATGAAAATAAATGAAATGACGATGAACAATAAATATTATAAAAGTACATTTTAGTATCCAGACAAGAAAGAAACAATAGAAAATAATGCTAGTCCAGTGTTTTGATGACGTTAAATTAAGCGAAGTACAAAGAACAAGAAATACAAGATTGATTTTGTAATAAAAAGTGCCATATAATGGACTACTCAATAACCTCGACTGTTTGGTCTTTTCTTTACAGTAAAATACCAAACCTTGGCCACTATTGCTCGGCCAATACAGCAAGATCTCGGTTAGATATTTTACCATAAAGACCTCAGTCTTGGTCATTAAGTAGTTAATATGAAAATTATTTTTTACGTGTCAAAAATCCCATCCCTCGATCTTTTAAAAAAAACAAATTCCCTGTCTCAGAAAAAGTCAATCAGGGTTAACATTGATAGCCTGATATTTACATCACAAAAATTAATCTCTCTAGTGAAGGAACATGGGCTAATATAATTATTCAGGCAGTTTCAAATGCTCTTAATTTTGACTATTCATATTATTGGAACAGCACCAAATTTCTCCAAGGCTACAATTATACAGCCAATAAATGGCCAAGGAACAAAATTATGTTTCAACAACAGAAATGAATCAATCTAACACTGTGCTTATGTGCACAACAGCCCCAAAAATATGATAGTATGGGCCATACAAAACAAAGTAATACAGACAATTTCTATAAATTACAAGCTGTCAAATCGGTACTCATATTAGTGCTGACTGCTGAACAGCTCAATACCCAAAACATATCTACAATTGTACACTGTAAAAAACGACTGGTTAAAATAACCGTTTAAATTGGTTGCAACCAATTTAAAACTGTTAAGACAACCAATTGTATTGGTTACAACCTAAATAAATTGGTTACCGTAACCGATTTTTAATTGGTCATTGTATAGCTTTAGAGTTATATTGGTCAAAACAACCAAACAAATTTGGTTACAACTAATAAAAAATGGTCAAAGTAACCAATTTATAATAAAAGTGCCAAAACCAAATTGGTTGCACCTACTTATGTTTTGAAGCTATAGTTATCCAATTTTTAACTGGTTATAAAGAAATTTTAGCTGATATAGCATTTGGTTTATATTTAACTAAAGAACAATCACATGTGTATTTTTCAATGAGCAGGGATATGTAGTTATATTTAGGAACAGCAGTGGCCCTAAGGAACGAGTAAACCCAAGGGATGCATGACCTCCAGCTGTTATTCATCCCTGGGGATGATTCACCCTGCTCAATAGTCCCTAGCGATGAATATCCCATATATTTAATTAGTCTAATATAACACAGTGTAAGTTAGCGCAAATCTAACTCTGATAATCCTAACTCTAAAACAAAATTTCTGATCCGTGTTAGGTCACCGATTAGATTTAGGTACCCGAAGTATTTTTACAAAATTGCTAGGCACATTAAAGGGCTGCTACTTTGTGTATTGGACACATAATATTATATATATCATTGAAATATTTAGTTTAAAAGTAGGGTTAGTATTCATTTATTATTTTATTTTAGGGTTATGACTAGAGTTTTTATTTGGATTATGGTTAGGGTTTTTGTTCTTGTAAAGCTTCTGAATCTCGAGAAAATAATCTTGATGTGACGTGGTCTGTGTCCACTTTGTACACAAAGATGTCCATTAAAATTGATTTACAGTCACTTGGTTTTTGTTAAACTAGCATTTTTCGCAAAATTTGTATCCAATAATTAATACAATATAACAAAATAAAAACTTTAAATCGAACATAAAACGAACAACGCGGAAAGTGTGGCTGAATGACACGCGCAAGCGAATCCCCAACCTCGTACCCAGGGTCTTAGCTCCGCTCCCCACGATTCTTGTGAGACCTCAAAGAATCATGGGATACAATACACCACGCGGCCATTTCGAAATGTTTCAAGGCGAACTTGGTGATTGTTGATGTTTGATCGTTATATTTTGATATTTAATTTGAATTTCTTGGCTGTATTTTCACAGGTGGCCCAAGCTCATGCGCCAATTTGTGTTTATATTGGAATTTATTCGATTTGTCAAAATTAGAGGATATTTTCATCTATTATTTGCAGTTTATTGTTACAATACATAAATGAAATAATGTGTATTTATATCTACCATAAGGTGTATGTGTCTTTCATTGCAAGTTTGGTGAGATTTAGGACAGTTGCAGTGTAGCCTGCGAGCAGGCTCTCTGCGGGTTGGGGCGGGCGAGTCAGTGCGACATGGCGACATTAATGCAAATATAATCGTTTATAATCAAACATTATACCTACACTGTAAAAACTGATTGGTTAAAATAACCTTTTTAATTGGTTGCAACCAATTCCAAGAGGTTTAACCAACCAAATAAATTGGTTGTAACCAGAATAAATTGGTTATACTAACCAATAATTTTTAGTCCACACTGAAGTTGTAACTCTTACAACCAAACATAATTGGTTATGACCAATACAAATTGGTCGGATTCACCAATTGGCAAATGGTTGCAATGAAGTCACATTTAAAGTAACCAATTTAATTTAGTTGTAACCAGTTTGAAATGGTTAGTCAAGTAACCATTTAAATTTGGTTGTAACTTTTTAAATTTGGTTGTAACCAAATAAAACATTTAAATTTGGTTATTCACGTAACCATTTAAATTTGGTTGCAACCAAATGGATTTGGCTATAACCATTTAAAAATTGTTTTTAAATTACTTTTGTCACTTTTCGTAAATAATTTTGATCTGGTTTCACATGAATCTGGATGTGTGTTAAAAGTCAAATTCAACTGTGAAACAATTGCAACATTGCCATATAAATCAAAGGAGAAAATCAGATTTCATTAATCAGGGAATTGTGACCAAAAAATAGACTCAATTTCCAGTTAAACTGCCAAGCTCGCCATGCTGTGTAGTTGGTTTCACACTCCATATGACAAGACATAATTAATATTGTATAGGGAACTTGAAATTAGTACTACTGTAATACACTTATAATTTGGGTATAATGTTTTCATTTTAGAAAGATTAGTTTCAGGGCATATAATACAACTGAATTGTACCTTTTCCAATTCTGTAAGATCCTGTAGAAACCTTTCCAGGACCATGGTTCAACACCATACTGTTTGATGTGATCACTGGTAGCCAATGCAAGCAGTTGTATAGCATTTACTGGAGATCTCATTTTTGGTCTTACATTGCCCAAAGTATAATAGAAAGCACCAGAAATAGTTAAGAAAAAATGAGAAATGTTCATGGTTGTCAAACATGCAACATATTGTAGCCTAATTTTAAAGGTAAATGGAAAACATTTGACAGGTAGCATCACTATTTTCTTCTTAATTAACCCTTTCACTACTGTAGGAACCTTTTAGAATTGTACTCTAGCAAATGATTTTGCTTGTCCGGGGAAGAAGTCCTGTACTGAACAGGTTAAGTAACCTACATTGACCCAATTGGCAAGCAAATATATATACATGTATGGTCCAAGAATATAAAGATTCAATGCATTTACAAGTGTTTATATAAACTTGAATGTTTTCAATAAAGTAACTTCAAAGCACCAAATTAAATCACTTCGTAATATACATATTTTGTCCTTTTCGCCAGCCAAGAAAATTATTTTAACCATTATTAAATACACTTTCCTACTTAATTTTATGTAGTTAATTTAATTCTATAAAAATGTGGCAAGACATATTTCCATAACAACTTATAATTAGGTTCATTGGCTGAATACTAAGGCTTGAAAACAAGAAACACAATTATTACCGTATTTATTTATTTGAACTTGCTCAAGCACAGGTTATACTGTACAGGTATGTACAGTACTTGACACATTCTACAACAGGTCATTGCCACGGCATGAGGATTCATAACCTACACATGAAAGAGAATTTAAAACAATTAAAAGCATTTTCAGATAACCATGCAACTACTATAGGTGCACACAAAATTAATGCTGTGCTTTCATTCTGTGTTGCTTCCAATATCAACTCAGCTCGCAAATGTTTGAAAGCTCAGATGACGTCCTGGGTAATACTGTACTAGGCAAATGCAAAAAGGCACGGGTTGTGTGTCCTGTTCGGGCACTGTCATTCACCGCTAAGTCAAGCCCGGTCGGATGGGGTTGGTATCTGCATGGGTGACTATCTGGGAAATAACCTTGTGTTGATTCGTAAGCTTGGAAGTCGTGTGAGTAGAGTTAATTTATCTCTCCTGTGTTTTGAGGGTTTTCCTCTTGGGTCTCTGGTTTTCCTCGCTGACAGTAAAATCAACACTTAGATCTCAGCTGTGCTCTGTGGTCAGACATGGGTTGTATATATAGTGGCAGCCTGCAGCACCTTTGACATACCTTCGACTTGACCACATTCAATGCAAGTTCACATGGTTCAATGAGGCCAAACGACATTGTGTTATTTTTAGCCTCCCCGCACTTGTTTTTAGGGGGAATCTAAAGGACAGGTTTAGCCTCCCCCTAAAAATGACTGTGTGTGTGTGTGTGTGAGGGGGGGCTACCCTTTGGGTTGCCCATAAGAATATTAGTTCTTCCAATCATCATGGTATTTACAGTTACCAAAGTGATATCTAAATTATGAAGTTGTAAATATAGGTATAGCTGCATATGCTGGACTTGTATTAGAAGAACCTATGACAACCCATTATTTTCAAAAAACATGATTATATATCAAGTTTATATTGTAAAGTATTTAAATTATCTACATATAAATTAAATATCTATATATTTGATACAGTCAAACTACAATATCTATATCTTCAACTCCTTACTGTAAATTCATGAAAAACTTCAACAAAATACTCACCACTAGGACAGTTCTCTATACGTAATAGTTGTGTTGCTGGCGTTCTTTTTCAAGATTGTGGAATGATTCATCTACAATACTTCGAATAATTCGCCGAGTCCTGGAATTCAGTGTCAAAGTCTAACAGTTTGTCTCCTCTTTGAATTTGAGAATACAGGTTGCACTTGAGTCTTGATCTGGCCATTTCTTGTTTTAAATACAGCAAAGTATTGGTGATCACATCACATGCAGGCATTAATGCATTATTACCATCTCGCTGCATTGCGTGCCAAATCCAAGCCCTCTTCTATATCATTGTCCGTCTGTATCTGGAACGGCATGTTCGTTAATATTGAAGAGATCAGCATATATCCACAAAGATGAAAATTTGGGTCATTATTCCCATTTAATTCCTATGATTGCGACCGAGATGATAGACAGAAAATAGCCAGAAATCCAACAGATACGTTGCACCGGTAAACAGTCATGCTGGATCGACAAAATACAGTACTTTTCTGGTCCAATTGTCCAAAAGCATTGTTTAAAAGCATTGTGGCAAAGGAGGCCACAAAATCACAAATAATCCGGTATCCGGGACTATGTTTATTTCCGCGTTTCAACGAAAATTCGTACTTAGTAGGGGTAGGGCAGGGTAGTGTTGTTATACGTCTGAAATACTTTTTTCTGATTTTAAAAACAATGATGATTATTTATTGGTATCATGAGATTTATTGCTAGTCCAGAACTTATTTTCCTTAATTATTTTGTCGCTTGCTATGTATAAATATAAATTTTTGTCATGCCAAGTGTGGGTGAGTCGCTTTGGTCGAATTTTGTCTTTTGTGACGTCAGACACGTGTAGTCGACAAGAGCGCGTGATTTGATTTGAATTCATTTTCACTGGACACTGGACAGTCGCATCATTGTTCGTTATTATAAAGAAGGGTTCGTGTTCGACGTTTGGCAAGTTTGTTTCAAGAAATGGATGTATCTACGGTAATTATCTTACTTACAGTAATGCATGCAATAGTAATTGATGTTATTGAACTTTATATCGTGGAAAATTAATTCTACGCAGACGTTTTTGAAGAAGAAAATTATTTATGTTGCGAAGTAGTTCAATAGAGATCTATTATCGTAACTTACAATCTACCTTATCTTAAATACATTTACTTGTATTAATAACGTTAGCTTTTATTTACTGTTTAGGTATTTGGTTCTGAGTTGTTCGAGGCTTTGTCTAAGAGGCGTTCGTGAATAAACGCTAAGTGTCTAGAGGAAGAAGAGGTAAGACGATGTGTCGTTTATTTTTTGTCCTTGCCAATTTAAAAGCTAGAGAGTATTTAAATATCACTTTCGTTTATACCCAAAGAATCTGGTAAGATTATCGTTAGGCGGGTTATAAAACTTGTTAGGTGGGGGTTAGGGTTAGGACCTTTGTTGTTTTGGGGTTGGTTACACTTACAGTTCTCTCTCCACATTTCCAGCAAAGAAGTCTTTATTGACCAATATGGAGCCATTCCTGTCTCTCGTCACATCTTCTTTTACACACTGCGGCTAAATACAGGAATCGCACACCACTTTATCGTAGATTACACCAAGTCCTCAATATATGTGGTAGTGATTTATAGGTTATAGTAATTACAGTTATGAATGAATGAAATCTTTTATTTCCATAGGGTAGCCCCATCAGTAATAAAAATTACTGTTATCAATTGACTTTTGGCAAGTGTAACAAGTTACTCTGCCTAGTTACTCGCCGCACAATGTCTTTATTAAAAGTAAAATAATTTTTTAAGAACTGAGGACACTGGCCTCTCAAAGACTTGTTAACAAGTTTAAAAACATGACGTTCGCGTCTACATTCGAGATTAGCCCACTTTAGATTGGACAGAGCTAAATCGCTATTGCTACATTTGGTTACAGTCCTCGCAGCACGATTTTGTAATCTTTCTAACTCTTGAGCATTTCCTTTCCCACAACAAGTCCACACGGTATCACCATATTCCAAAACCGGACGAATAAACGAGGTGTATACAACATTTGCACTGTGAGTGGTTAAATTATATCTCAATCGTCGTAACATCCCTATCCTTTTACCAGCCTTCGACACAATAGACTTTATGTGATCTTTCCAACTAAGACATTCGTCAAGATATATACCGAGATACTGTTCCAAACAGTAAGCATTCAGTTTTTTCTTTGTTAATAAACAAGGAGTTTTTTCTAAGCCAGTTTCCAATTAAACCAAGATCCTCATTCATTTTTTTCTCAATGACGTTAACATCCTTAGCTGAGTAGTAAAGAACCGTGTCGTCAGCATACATTAACAAATTACAGTGAGCTACCGTAGAGGGCAAATCGTTTACTAGTAATATGAACAGCAAAGGTCCAAGAATAGAACCCTGCTTGACAGATAATCTTCGAACCACTCAAGTTCTAAATTTTCAATACCATAGTAGCGTAGTTTTTGTAGGAGAAGAATATGATCAACCGTATCGAACGCTTTACTCAGATCGATAAAAACAGCTCCGGTTAATCTAAATCCACACTGAAAAGGGCTCAAAATATTATGCTCACTTAAGTGCTTGACGAGCTGTACTTGAACCGCTCTCTCGATCAGCTTGGAGATCACAGGTAAGATGGAAATGGGGCGGTAGTTACCTACTTGATTTGCCTTGCCGGCCTTGTACAAGGGTATTACTCTCGCTGCTTTCCAGTCCGCTGGTAGCGTGGCCTGACTCAAAGATGCGTTGACAATCTGAGTTAATCCAAGTGTTCCTTTCAGTTTAGCTACAACACCAGTAAAGTATTTATTGAAAGCGTTTGCAATTTTGTATTTATCAGTGGAAAATGTATCGTCAATCATAATACCTGATGAAATGTTCTTTGTTTCTATATATATAGTTAGTATATTAGTATTATCAATATTAGGGTTATTTTTGAGGTTTCCTGTACTTAAACAGGTTTGCGAAACGAAACAACTATTTGCCTATTACTACGAGGTGGATAATAATAAAGATCCTAACCTCGCCTAACGAGTTTTCTAACCCTAACCTAAATAGAAAACTTGTAAGGCAGGGGTTTGGGTTGGTTAGGATCTTTGTTGTTTTGGGGTCGGTTATTATTATCCACCTCGTTAGGCAAATTGTTGTTTCGTTTCGAAAGCCGTTTAAGTACAGGAAACCTCAAAAATAACCCTAATAGCTCTAATACTGATAATACTAATATACAACATATAACGAGGACTTGGTGTAATGTACTATACAGTGAATGTATGATTCCTGTATTTAGCTGCAAGTTATTTTACCATGTGGTCCAAAATGTGGACCAGTAGACGGAGGTTGATGGATATACTGTATAATGCTACTGACTACTCAAGTAGCAGGGTGGATGTTTCAAAATATATTTATACAGTTTGTATTTTGATAAATAACTGCATTTTTCAGATATTTGTTAAATAACAGTTTTCTAATATTAAAGAAAGTTTGCAGAACTTCACCCATTTTATTAGCTGAGTTTTCGTCCTTGACATCATTGATTGTAAAAGGACTTTGGTCTTTTTACTATTCATGTTGACACTCAGGATGTCCTTAGAGTTGAATGACAGGTATATGCCATTAATAAGTATTTTTCTGTGTTTTTTTTCAGTTTATAGATTTTGAACTGTTGGAGATGACAAGAGATGAGTTAAGCTATGGGGATAAAGGGTTAAAATAATCCACTTACGGAGAGGCCGGAATGGCTGCTTCAGGTAAAATGAAACAGGACTGTTTTAAATGTTTTACTTTTATAATTCAATGACACCCTTAATATCATAGCAAGAGACTTTCCGGGATGGAAATCATAATCGTAAGATAAATACTAGTTTATCTTACCAGCATACTAGTGCAACAATGCTTTATAAAATAAGTTGTGTCTTACGCATGCTGTGATTGGTCAGTTACCGTGTTTATATCTACGCGTTGATAAAAAATATATTTGTACATTTTATTTGCTTTCTACGGGTTATTTTATAAAAGAAATAGAAAACATTTTTATCCGTGTTCCCATACGTTATATAAACAATCGTGGAAGTTTGGGAGAACTCAAAATCGAGTCCCTACGGGCTCGTGTTCCCACTATGATTTCTCGTTCTCCCAAACTTCCACTCATGTTTATATAACTGTATGTAAACACGGAAAAATTTTTCTATTTCTTAAATATCGGTATAGCATCGAAATATCTTCCATACCACCTTCAACAACAACCTCACTGATGGAGGATGAGGGTAGTAGTGACAGTACAATCTTTCCATTTGATCCTGTCAACTGCTTAACTCCAGAACTTTATTGCCAGCAACTTCATGTATGTATATTTGAATGATACCATGCAAGTTAGGCAATGTGTCACCATTGTGCAGAAATATTACTTTTCATTTGTGTTCATATACCAATCACACCATTTATTAATAATATTTAAGCAATAAACAATTCACATGGTTGATTCACAAATTTCATAGGACATTACCATGTCATGTGTGTACGCTTGCATGTCATGGCTACGGAGTTTGTCGGTTGACCGAGTCAATTCTGAGTCCGAGTTAAGTCCAAGTCAAATTTCTGAGTCATAAAATATGCTAAAAATGCTAATTATGAATTTACAGCACTACTTCTCTGAATTTAACTAATATCTGTAACTTCTCTCTTAACTTTATTTTATATCCACAATAAATATACCCACAATAATTTAGATACCCACAATAAATTAGTGGCAACCCCATTTCTTTACACTTTTAAGTGGGGAGATACCCACTCTATGTGTTGACCCCATTATAGTTCATCTTCTTCTTAAAGTGCCTATACAGCCCTTTCGTTTTTAGTTATCTGTATGGAGGATCAAAAAATAGCTGATAAGTTATTTTACAGTTTTTGATTTGGACTTTTCGTTTAGAAGATATTTTGCATCCAAATTAAGAAATGTAAGCAAATTCCGATTAAAAACCGAAAACGTATTTCTGCCAATTCTGGAGTCTGGAAACTATATTGTGACGTCATTTAAGAGATGAGTCCAGGATCTTCCCAGCTTTGTAGACAAACGAGCTCGATTCCCAGATTATACTGTAAAATTTATCGTTTATGTTGAACTATTCAATCATGCCAGACAGATACGCAGTGTATGGATGTTCTAATGACGCGAATTTTAAAGCAAAATATCTGTCCATCGTATTTACTTGAACGATACTTTACTTGCACGATTCTTTACTTGAACGATACGCGGACAGTAAATATGAATATCACATAGAGATCTTGCAGTGTGTTTAATACAGTGTTTACAAGTTCCCCAAGGCAAAACACACATTCGTCTCTTAAATGACGTCACAGTGTGGCTCGTTCCAGGCCTTTCTAATTTGCGGCTTTATATAAATAGCAATGTATAAAGAGTGATATCTTCCAAACGGAAAGTCCAAATCAAAAACTGTAAATTAACTTATCAGCTACTTTTTCATTCTCTATACAGATAACTAAAACACAAAAGGGCTGTATAGACACTTTAAGAGATACAGTATGTAAAAGAATGGTGGTAACCCCAGTGTGCAATAGAAAACTTTCACTCTAAACCAGAGTTGCATTACGCACCATCTCTTATCAATTACCTGCATGGTTATCTTCCTTGTATACTAAATCATATTTTTTTTATTTTAGGATGATAACGAAGAAGATATTGGTTTGAAAGTGTAGCAATGTTCTTCTCCTAAATTGTTGTCAACTGGGACATTGAAGGAGATACATTTCTTATCCCTCATCACTGAAGGAATACTTGTCATCAAATTTAAGTCTTTCAAAATTGTTATTTACCTTTTTAAGTATTAAGTTAGTCTGCTAGTATACATGTGTTTAGAATTTTGTTGAAGGAAACCTAGATTATTCAATACATTGTTTTTGTCATAAAGTACTTTGTAGTCTATTTGCATGATAGCTCGTAGTTAACAGTACATTGAGGTTGATTAATCCAATTTGACCAATATCCAAATTGGTTGAAACTACCATGATTTAAATGTTTACCAACTTAAAATTGATATTGGTTACTATAGCAAGAATATTGGTTAAATTAACCAATATTTAATAGTTAGTGACCAATATTTAATAGTTACAGTGACCAATATTTTATTGGTTTAAACAACCATTATATATTGGTACTAACCAATTCATATTGGTTGCTGTAACCAAGGTAACTTGGTTAAAACAACCACCATTTAATTGGTCAGAACAACAATTACCTATTGGTTGTTTTAACCTTTTAATTTTTGGTCATTTCGACCATAATATCAATTGGTTGAAATGACCAATTTTTAACTGGTTCTCTCAGACTCATTCAGAATGACTTTTTTTTTTTGGTTATTTTAACCAATCAGTTTTTACAGTGTATGAATACTCAAGAAAATAAACATTTATAAACCTTGTTGTTCCACTTACATGTTTATTGTGTCGTAATATTCGTCCTTGTGAAACATGGCGCCATTCTGTTCATTATAATTCAAACCCGTTGCTCGACCCGCTTGGCGGTATACTAATAATAGACGAAGGTAGGTAACTGCCGCTCTCCGATCGACACAAATTCACCACGATAATGGCCATAAAATCATTCCAAATGCTTCCATCGGCGCCAAACTTGGGCAGCACCATGTCAGATAGTTCCTTCAACAAACCAACGAACAAAATTTCCGCCTTTACACTCAACTTTTGAATAAAGCGAAGAAGTTTCAAACCACTTTCACGTCTGCATATGCCTGTGCCAGTTCGTCGCAACACCAACTGTCACGCGTGACGTATTTCCCGATTTATCCCGACCCTCCCCTCCAAGGCACGTAACAAAAACCTGATTCAACAGTAGTTTTTTTGTTACGTGCCTTGGAGGGGAGAGTCGGGATAAATCGGGAAATACGTCACGCGTGACAGTTGGTGTTGCGACGAACTGGCACAGGCATATGCAGACGTGAAAGTGGTTTGAAACTTCTTCGCTTTATTCAAAAGTTGAGTGTAAAGGCGGAAATTTTGTTCGTTGGTTAGTTGAAGGAACTATCTGACATGGTGCTGCCCAAGTTTGGCGCCGATGGAAGCATTTGCAATGATTTTATGGCCATTATCGTGGTGAATTTGTGTCGATCGGAGAGCGGCAGTTACCTACCTTCCTCTATTATTAGTATACAGCAAACGGGTTCGAAGTATAATGCGGCAGAATGGCGCCAAGTTTCACAAGGAAGAATATTACGACACAATAAACATGTAAGTGGAACAACAAGGTTTATAAATGTTTATTTTGTTGAGTATTCATAGGTATAATGTTTGATTCATTATAAACGATTATATTTGCATTAATGTCGCCATGTCGCACTGCAACTCGCCCGCCCCAACCCGCAAGGGCTACACTGCAACTGTCCTAAATCTCACCAAACTTGCAAATATGAAAGACACATACACCTTATGGTAGATATAAATACACATTATTTCATTTATATATTGTAACAATAAACTGCAAATAATAGATGAAAATATCCTCTAATTTTGACAAATCGAATAAATTCCAATATAAACACAAATTGGCGCATGAACTTGGGCCACCTGTGGTATTTTGTGATGGTTTTCAAAAGGACTCGTTGCTTTCCTAGTCGTGGGCTTTAGACGAGGTCACGAGGATTGCAGTCAGATTTTAAAAGGTAGGTCACATTCAGTTTAATCAGTAATATTTGTATATCATTTGATTGAGTCGGCACTAGCTATTGAATAAGCTGTTTAATAAATAATGCGCATTTATTTATTCCCTGTTCTTATTCAATTGTTTGTTTTCATTATATTATTGTAATCAAATGATTGGATGGTTATTTTAGAGGGTTATTTTTGAGTTGTGTTTGCCTGTATGTTCGGCCAGCGGCCTGACAATTTACTGATAGTGATACTGTAGCTGTTATATTTTCGAGATTCGATTTTAACGAAGACTTTACAATCAGCATAACATAGTTCGAAATTATTTATATATCATACTCAAACATCAAAGTTCCCAATTGGTTAGAAAATGTTTATGTTTCTCATGCAAGCCATACTGCTTCTACTGGCCCATACAAGTCTGTTGTGCATGATTTTATACAAAATGAATCAGATGACATCAAGAAAATATTATTGGCGTATTGCACAGTTTGTAGTTATTCATGCATGTGTGTTTATACAGTATTATAATACATTTACTGTATCATTGACTCAGCATCTCAATCTAGCATGAGTGTTATTTTCTCTCAGATAAAGCCCTGAGTTATTACTTATTATCAAACAAAACTTAAGCAGTTAAATATATACAGGATATTACACGGTGGTGCAAAGAAATGAATTTTATCTTTGAGTGGTGAAAACAATATTTTACGAATGAGCGCAGCGAATAAGTAAACTATTGTTTACACCACTTGAAGATAAAATTCATATCTTCAAGCCATCTTGTAATTTTCTTTTTATTATATAGATTCAATGCAAAAGGTGGGAAAATGTTTAATCATGTGATCGATATCTTCACTACTGAGGATATGGAAAATATGTCACTGCATATTTATTAGTAAAACACTCCCATCTATATAATAAATACATACATGTATGTCATATCACAGTGGTCATATGATTATGCCAGGTGTAAGTGTATTAAATAATAACTTGAGTTACTTATATAAATTAGATATTACATGGTGGTGACAAGATATAAATTTTATGTTCATGTGGCAGTGACGCACTACGGGTGTGCAAACGGTGCACCGCACCACGAAGTTGGGCCGAGGGGTCCATCCGGCAAATTGCCACTTTTTATCAATGGTGCTATTATTAATAATAGTTTCTTAAAAATAATGGATACACTACAAAAAAGTGATTTGTGGTCTTTAGATTTTACTCAAAGGTGCTCTCGCAGGAAATGTCATTTCAGAGACCCTAAATTCAAAAAAATTCTGGACCCCTTGCATACATGTTGTCACTTTGTGGGAGGGGGGCCCAAGCTGGTTTCTTTCACCGGGGCCCACACCACGTTGTGCCGCCACTGTCATGTCATATTGTGGCAAGAAAGTTCCTGCCTTCTCCATAGACATTTTTTTGTTTTCTGGCAAATGTGAACAATTATATTTCCATGATAACAAATGGCAGGAATCAATATCTTGTAGTTATCTCAGGGGCACTTTAAGATCAATGCTTACAGAAATTTCATACAATGGTACACAGCTTGCACGTTGCTTGAGTTACCATGATTAAACTCACTCAATATAATACAAGTCTTAACGTTTTGAAAATTGACATTTAAAGCATTTATTTACTAACATATAATATTGATTCCAGGATTTTCTTGACTTAATTCAACAGTCATCATCATTTTCGTATTATATCCAGTCATCATATGAAAACATGATAATGCCAAACAAGTTACATGTACGGTATGTGCCTTATATGGGAAGAAGTTCCTGGGATCATCATACATGACAGAAAAAAGAAAATAAAGACATTCTGCTTTGTCTGTGTGAAAGTCATCTTTGTAATCGGTTAGTATCTATTATGTATTGTGAAATTTGAATTACTGTATAATGTATTACATTTTTGCATATTGTGTACATGACAGTCATAATTAGCTTAAGATGCCATTTAATTAGTAGAAGGGTTAACAGCTCTGTGACATCTCATACTATACACATCCATAAGTTAGTATGGGTGGGCTACCTAAGCATAAGCCACAATAGTTCCTAAATTATTTTTAATTAGCACTGTCACTTAAATTGAATTGAACCTGTCTCAAATAACTACCTAAATGACTATACCTAGTCAAATGACTACCTAACGGATAAAATGCCTTTACTAATTAGCAGCTTCCTTAAGACACTGGAAATTTGCCCTCGCCCTAGGGTCAAAAGAGACTTCAAAAAGTTCATTTTTCTCATGCAAGCTATGTTTGCTTCTACTGACCTTACAAGTCTGTACGAGTTAGAGGACAATCAAGAAAATATCCACGCATGCCATTGTGTGTTATATTTAAGAAATAGAAAACATTTTCCGTGTTTACATACAGTTATAGAAACATGAGTGGAAGTTTGGGAGAAATTAGTGGGAACACGAGCCCGCAGGGCGAGTGTTTCCACACTATTTTGAGTTCTCTCAAACTTTTACGAGTGTTTCTATAACTGTATGTAAACACGGAAAGATGTTTTTTGAACATAAACGCTCTTAACTGTGAAGAAAAGCACCCAATCTTCTCGCTTTTTTTCTTGTTGGCTCTCACAGAACATATTTATTGACATTTTAGCTGTTTGTGAGCAAAGGTTCGTCTTGCAGTCCATTTTATAAAAATGGCGGGAAAAATCCATGTTTACATACAGTTATATAAACATGGCTCTTAGCCAATCAGTGCGCAAGTTTTCAAAATGTTATTTGATAAACAGTGTTATAATACATTTAAAATTGACTCATCACTTTATTCTTGCTTGAGTGTTATTTTCTCTCAAATAATGTCCTGACTCATTAGGCCACACCAATTTAATTGTTCGGGCGTGGATCTGACCGACCCTGTTTTTGTGAAACCAAATAAAATAAAATTTGTACCTATCATTTACTTTGATCAAAAATTGGTTATTTTTGTGCTTTTCACCCTCGTACCTAGGCTTTTCACCTGCTAGGCAGGTGAAAAGACTGAGTACGAGCTTGTACTTTTTTATTTTCATTTTTCCGACCGACCCTAACAATTTTGAATCCGTGCCCTGAAGTATCAAATTGGTGTGGCCTTATCCAACCAAACTTGAACAGTTAAACTTGAATATATGTATATATGCCATGGTGTACTGTATGAGGGATATTACAGTACATGGTTGTCTCAGCAGTCAAGATATGAATTTTATATTCAGGTGGCAAGAATGCCACTCAGCTCTTGTATTGTATGTAGTGGATTATGGATTCTATGTCTGATTTTATTTCCTGCCTTCTCCATGAGAAACATTGTAGCTTAAATTTATTTATGAAAACGTTTTGCTACACAGCATGCATGATGCTTAAGTTACCATTATTAAACTCACTCAACATAACCCATCTTTAGCATTTGAAAATTGACATTTAAAACATTTACAGTATTTAGTAACACAATCATATAATTTTGATTTCAGGATATTCGTGACTTAATTCAATGGAAATTACCATATGAGAACATGAAAAATGCCAAACAAGTTACATTTATGTGCCATATTTGGGAAGAAATTCCTGGGATCATCATCCATGACAGATGAAAGAAAATAAAGATATTCTACTCTAGGCTGTTTGAACGTCATCTTTGTAATTGGGTATAGTATTGTGAATTACTGTTAAAATTACATTTTTATCTTGTAGCTGACATATTTACATATTGTGTATGTGGCAGTCATGTCCTAATTAGCTCTTACCGTTTAGTTAATAGAAGAGTTAACAACTCTGTGACAACTCATAAATCCATAGAAATACAAGTTGCTATGGGCTAACTAAGCAGCCACAATAGATTCTGAATTATCTTTAATTAGCAATGTCACTAAAATTGCATTTGAATCTGTGACAAATTACTACCTAGCTAATATATGGTATATATTATATAAAATACAGGAAGGATATTAGCTAAAATCCTTCTCTCCCATGCAGTTGGTGTCAAGAACTTTTTTACATGTTTAACATCAGCAAATGACCCTGGAGGTTAGGCTAACTAGATATAATATGCAAAGGAGAAATAAGAGAACTTCACTGTATCGAAAAATACTTAAGTAAGAGTACTTACGTATATTCATGGATGATGTGTCGGACGATGTGTCCTTCTTTATCTGACGTGAAGAAGGACGCATCGTCCGAAACGTCGTCCATGAATATATGTATAAGTATACTCTTAAGTATTTTTCGACACATTGAAGTTCTCGTATTTCTCCTTTTCATATTATATCCAGTTCTTTTGAGAACTTAGCAGCTTTCATATTTTTTCTTAGTTAGGCTAACTAGGTTTGCCACATGTTCAAATGCACTTTTAGTGACAATGCTAATTAAAGATAATTTAAGATATATTGTGGCTGCTTAGTGCTTAGATTGCCCATACCAACTTGTATATGTCTGGATTTATGAGTTGTCACAGTCACGTAATATGCTAATTATGTCACTGTATACACACCAAATTATAAACATTTTGCTGCACGATTAGGATGTTAAATTAATAACATTAAACATTAGGTAACTTGTAGCATTTTGCTGCATAATTGCTTTACTGGTTGCTAGGTGGTGTCAAAAACTTTTTAAGCAACCTTAAGCATTGATGTGTACTTATGTCTATAGGATATTTAATGAATCGTTGTATGGTAATTTCTATGCAATTAAATATGTTAGGATTATTTCTCATATTTTTGCTTGACTTTTTATGTATAACTTTTTAAAATCTAGAAACTGGTTAAATCTGTCATTTTCGTTTCAACCAATATTAAATTGGTTAAAATGGCAACAGGCAACCAATGTCTATTGGTTGTCTCAGTTGTATCTGCTTGCCCAATAATCATTGGTTAAACTGACCATTTTTTTATTGGTTGTACTCACCAAAACCTAATTGGTTATAACCAAATGTTATTGGTTGGATAACCGATACTAATTGGTCGTTTTAACCAAATTAATATTGATTATTCTAACCAATATGGTTTTGGTTACTATGACCAATTTTTAACTGGTTCTCTCAGTTGCATTCAGATGACCTTTTTTTTTTGGTTATTTCAACCAATCATTTTTTACAGTGTATTTCTAAAATTCTATTAAGCCCAAGAATATACAATAAAAATTTCAAATAATCAAATGCTGTCATACAAATATAAACACGAAGTAAATACCGAAACTACAGACCGCTTTACAAAAGTGCAGGAGTCTAATTTCTAACAAAATAATCTCGCGGGTTATTCTGTACAAACCATTGTGTTCCATTATAAAAGGCAGAGACTAGCTGCGCTTACCTGTCCTAGTTGACGGTTGAAATGCTGAATCATGACACAACGTGATAGAAATATCCTGAATATCAGACCTTTATTTTATATCCAGGCTCGTCTTCCCCTAACAGACAACCAGTCCTTTATCCTACATCATATTTAATACTGTAAGTCCACAAAATCCCTGTTTCGCTGGGTCGACCATTTCGATAAATCGAAATTTCAGCTCGCGCGTGCGCAGTAGCATGTTAACATAAAACCGGGGGACACATCTTATATATTCGAGACATATATAAAGTAAATTGAAGTCAAAACACCACGGAATAATAATGTGCCACCCCCGGATGTTAACACCAGTGAGTAGCCATAATAATATTTGTACTCGGTCACTCACTCTATATATATATATATATATATATATATATATATATATATATATATATATATATATATATATATATATATATATATATATATATATATATATATATATATATATATATATATATATATATATATATATATATATATATATATATAATCGTGTGAATTTTCGCCACTCATCACAATACTGCAAAGTTTTAAAAACTTTGCACTAGAAACGACTATATGAAAACAAGGCTTAATCCTGGTATTCACTAGCGCATAAACACAAGATCAATACGAAAACAAAGGATGATTTATCCTCTGGGAATTGCGAAGACAAAACAACGAGAATTTTTTTTGTTTCATCTTTTGTTCTGTTCTTGGGTTATGCTTGAACTATGTTCTTATGCTCACACTTATGTCGACGCTTATGTTGCAGACTTGACTTAATTCCCTTGTTTTTTCCTTTTGTGTTGTCTTATGCTTATGTAGACAGTGAAAACCAGGCAGTGCGTACTTAAAAAAATGTCATTGTTCATTTTTAAATTGTAAATATTCAAAATATAAATTCGTCCGTTTCATTTCAAACTGTCTAGACTTGCCACAAGTCCACCACTCTTGTCTTGCCTCTTGTGTTCTTGTCTTGTGTCGTCACAACGAGCGACGAAGTCGTGAGTGAAGTCGCGACTACTATGCAGATTGGCAATTTTGGCACGAAAATAAACTGTACCTGTAGGACGTGCTTAATAAGTGACGGATGTATTGACAAGTTTCGAACCATGTTGATAACTTGATTGAGTTGTATTAGACAAGGTTAGACTCCTTTTTAGTGCAAAGTTGAAAACGTTGCAGTATTGTGATGAGGGGCGAAAATTCACACGATATATAGAGTCAGCGACAGTAGTGTTAACATCTGAGAGTTCCGGGTGTTGCGGCAACCTTATTATTTCGTAGTATTTTGGTACTTCAATTTACTTTCGTGAGTGGAAAAGTGATTGTGAAGTTCCTGGACAATTAGACCATTAAGTGAGTTATCGATGGGTTTTTTACGTGTCAAATTGTAATGCAGTTAGATTTCGATATCTTGAATATTTCATAATATGTCTCGAATATAAGATGGTCCCCTGGGTTTTTATGTTAACATGCTACTGCGCACGCGCGAGCTTGAGTTTTGATAATATCGAAACAAAACATGGCGACCCAAAGGAGCGTGCGATATATTTCGTCTCGAAACAGGTATTTTGTGGACTTACAGAACTAAATATGGTGCAGGATAAAGGATTGGTTGTCTAGCTGTTATGGGAAGACGAGCCTGGATATAAAATAAAGTTCTGACATTCAGGATATTTCTGTCATTGTCACGTAGAGTCTGCACGCAGGCTATATTCAACATGTCATGTAAGGCCTAATCTCATAATTTACATTGAGTTCGGCACATGTGAAGTTCGACATTTGACCTGGGCGTAAGCGCAGCGTACAGTAATGATGTATTGATACTCTTAGTCTCTGTGAATAACCTGCGAGGTTATTTTGTTAGAAATTTATAGACTCCTGCAGCACTTTTGTAAAGCGTATTATTTACGTTCTGTAGTTTCGGTATTTACTTCGTGTAATATTGTATCAGAATTTGATTCTTTGAAATTTTTATTGTATATTCTTGGGCTTAGATACATGAGCTGTTCAGCTTTAATACGAGTACCGATTTGACAGCTTGTATTATAGAAATCGTCTGTACTTTGTTTTGTATGGTCGCGACATTTTGGTGCTGTTGTGCATAAGCACTGTTACTGTAGGTTGTTGAAACATAATGAACTTCCTCGATATGACCAATAAAGACATGCCTTGTTCCTTGGCCATTTATTGGCTGGATAATTGTAGCCTCTGAGAAATTTTGTGCTGTTCCAATAATATGAATTGTCAAATTAAGAGCATTTGAAACTGCCTGAATAATTCTATTATTAACCAACTTATTAATGTTAACCCAGGGTGTGGGGACACCGATGGGATATTGACTGATTGACTTTTTCTGTGACAATAAAATAATTTTAATACTAACTACATGTACTTAATGACCAAGAGTGAGGTCTTTACGATAAAATATCTAAGCTGTATTGGCCAAGCAACAGCTGCCAAGGTTTGGTATTTTACTGTAAAGACCGAACAGTGTCCATTATATGGCACTTTTTATTACAAAATCAATCATCTATTTCTTGGTCTTTGGACTTTGCTTCCTTTAACTTCGTCAAAACACTGGACTAACATTATTTTCTGTTATTTGTTTCACGTCTGGATACTAAAATTTACTTTTATAATGTTTATTGTCATTTATTTTGCAGCTC
This sequence comes from Chrysogorgia sp. JL179-B06, assembly GCA_035772405.1. Lineage (NCBI taxonomy): Eukaryota > Metazoa > Cnidaria > Anthozoa > Scleralcyonacea > Chrysogorgiidae > Chrysogorgia > Chrysogorgia sp. JL179-B06. The sequence continues at coordinate 535,647 of JAYKKM010000440.1, forward strand.
TTATTGAGGATTTTGTGTTTCTTTCCCAATAATCACAGGGCATTAGCCAGTGAAATGTTATTCAATATTCATAGACACAGTTGCCATAATGTTCTATCCAACTTATTACCTTTATCAACCTTGTGATTAAAATAATATAGATCAAGAATTGTTTTTCTAACCATTAGTGTATCAACTATCAATAATACTGCACCTTTATAAGCAAGCGATCTAAAATCCTGCACGGCATTAAACTTGTGTCATGCATTATGCTACTGTTTTATTTAATACGATACATAATTCTATAAAACTTTGCACTGTCCTTGGGACCTAGTTTTCATTATCATGGCTCCTTCAATAGTTTCTACACCAACTATACGACATTTCAACATATGTGATACGCCACAATAAGGTCACGTTTGAATATGAGCTTGTTATTGGCTAGATTAATGACACACCTCCAGTTACACCCCAGTCCAAAAATCCACCGGTAGATTTGGCGCGTTGCAAGTGGAAAAGTAATTCCTTGCGTAAAAGCAACGGGCGGAAATACTGGAAAGGACTTTGGGAAAGCCTACAAACTGTGTTGAATTTTAGTTAACTGGCATTTTTCCATCGGTTCGTCTTTAATTAATTTCAGTGTTTTTCATAAACTATCATCAACCTTAAACTTGTCAATAATTTGATGAGAGCCAAAAGAGTTTTGCCTTAAAAATGGATTGAAGCTTCTTGTTTTTCATAAACTACAATTACCTTTAAAGGGGAACTGTACCCAAAAATGAATTACTTTTAGATAAAAGGCCTTTAAGTATAAAGTTTGGAAATGTTAATAGTTTTACGGTATCTGCTCTTGTACTCGAGAAATAACGTTTTCATTCTCGTCTTTTATGCTTCTGGACGCCGCCATTTTCGAGTTTGCTCGACGGCTCAGACTCGAGGTCCAGCGGGGGTTTATTTTCAATTTGACGTCACTTGAGTGCAAGGAACAAAAGAAAAGCACTCAATGACGTCAAATTGAAAAGAAAACCACCGCTGTACATCAATCCTGCATGAGCCGTCAAACAAACTCGAAAATGGCGTCGTCCAGACGCATAAAATACGAGAATGAAAACGTTATTTCTCGAGTACAAGAGCAGATATCGTAAAACTATTAACATTTCTAAACATTATACTCAAAGCACTTTTATTTAAAAGTAATTTATTTTTTGGGTACAGTTCCCCTTTAAAGATGATACATGGACGATCGTTAAGTTCAATTTTCTCTAAAAATATTCCTCGGACAGGGGTCGAACCTGTAACATTCGGATTGCCGGACATGAACAACACACCATAGCATTGCTGAAATATAGCGACTTCTGCCTCATGACCATTAAATTATTGTAATCGTTACTGGGATATGTATATATTTTTAGAAGGTCTGTGGCGCCCTTAAAACTTCCCACTTTTATAACGAGTTAACATATACATACTACACGAAGACCAAAAATATAAATGTACAGTTTAACTCAAAAGTGGTCTACATATTTTATATCAATCTTGAATATATTAAGCGCAGTGTTCGCCAGTAACGTAGTAAATTTACTTCGTTACTTTACTTAAGTAAAAAAATCAGTATTTACTTGTAACGAAGTATATTTTTCAACAAATACTTTTTACTTGTTACGAAGTAAAAATTTTGTTAAATAATTACTTTTTAACTTCGTTACTTTTTGTTTTATCGGCAAAGTAAAAAAAGAAATTCGGAACCTGCGAAGTCGCGAAATACTCGGTCCACTCTATCCATCCGCTAGAGATCTAGAGTGGAAAAATCGCATGAAGTTGGTTTTACATGTGCACGTGATTGGCAACTGTTGAGTTGGCGCCGCCAAACAGCGCCAAGATTAAAGTACAGTACCAGATTATCAATTGTCATGTACGTTGGTTAGTGGTTCATGTTGGTTAGTGGGTTGCGAAAAATGCAACTTCAAGGCCTTCCGGCTGAAATTTCGGAACTACTTTTCTGCAATATTTTTTTGCCTTAGTAAAATTTTCCGGCCATACTTTTACTTTTACTTAAATAAAATTTTCCGGTCATACTTTTACTTTTACTTAAGTAAGATTTTCATGCCATACTTTTACTTTTACTTAAGTATAAACTGAGGAGTTACTTTTTACTTTTACTTATGTACAAAATATCAGTACTTTGCTGAACACTGATTAAGCGTAAAAAACAGTGTGCAAACGAATGGAGTTTCAAGTACAGTACATGGAATTTCTTCCAGTCAACGATGTCCATACAGCTATAGTGTGAATTATAATAATTTAATGACGCCAACCTTATAAATTGGTAAATAAACTGTAAATTAAGGACCTTGTACCCATCTCTGTTCTCCGCCTATACTTTTTGTAGAGGGCAGTGTCAGAGTGCAGCAGATACGATGCTGGGTATGATCATTATTAAATATACAAAAGCAAACCAACACATCGCCATCAGTCAACAAGAAAAAACTAATAGATGGAGACTTATGTGTTACCGGTACTTGTATTTGGGTTAATACCATTCGAATATCTGTAAGTGTAAATTAATATTATATGGAAGCTATATGTCGGTCTTCCAACTACGGCCGGTCAAACTAGAGTGCCTCAAAAACACCTTTGATGGCATTAATGCCATCAAAGGTGTTTCCAAACATCACAGAAATAATGTAGCTTATAGTCTTCGACAAAGACGACTGGGCCGGCTGTCATCTGAGTTTTGGGTTTTTAAAGCTCTCCGCACCGTACCACGTGACGAAAAGTCCGCATCGTGTACTGCGGGCGCAGGTGAACAATTTCCATGCCTTTGTAGCTTTACCATATACAAAAGCCGAAAACTTTTTTTGCAGATGAATGATTGTGAAACCGACGATGACTGCAAAATTTCAGAGGGTAGTGACAACTGCGATGATACAATAAATACAGAAGGGGTAATTGTAGTTTTATCACTACTTTTAAATTTGATTTACTTGATTTCACCTCAGACATTAACTCGGAACTTGATTTTAATAACTTCATCGCCTTCGTGTACCTTTTTCTTCCCGAACCTTCAGTTTCCTCCACCCGATCCGCGTTTCGGTTGAATATGTTGGCGGGAATTGTCATTGTCAATAACTTGATCACCTTCCATACAACACGAGAACAAAACGAACTGCTATTATGCGCATGCTCCAATATCGCCGGAGAGCCTTTAAATGTTAAATTTTTAAGATTTCTTGAGCTGCTTGACGCGCTACGAATCCGTGGGAAAATCCTAGCCTTCCTGGCAACTGCTTCGTAGAGGGAACTTGATCATGATTGGGGGTGAGTATTTATATTGACCTGGTGCGATTGGGAGTTACTTGTAAAGGTGGATGGAAACGAGGTGGTTATACTAGTGTATCCCCATACGTAAATGGAGGCAATGTGAAAAATCTTTGAAACAAAACAAGCCTGTCAGTGCAGAATTTGTTTCGCTGATTTTAGTAAGGGGTTTGACCTGGTAGATCATAATGTCCTGCGTGAGCTAGATATTCTTGGGGTTAATAGATATATTATTAGATGGGTTGGTGCCTTCCTCGCATGTAGATCACAAAGGGTTAGAATTAGTGAGTCACTCACTGTCTACCCCTGTATTTCCCCATGGTGGTATCCCCTAAGGGACTAAACTTGCTCCTCTCCTTTTCGCCATACTTGTCAATAGACTAATTGACAGTTGGCCGAGTAGAATTAAATATGTAGATGATACAACAGTCTATGAGGTTATCCCTAGGTGCTCCCCCAGCTATCTTCTTCATATAGCTAATGAAATCAATGCGTTTGCTACCCAACGTGGTATGCGCCTTAATCCTAAGAAATGTAAGGAGCTTGTGATTAATTTCCTTAATTATCAGCCTGCGCCAGTCAATGAGCTACACTTGATGGGTAGTACAATTAAGAGGGTTACCAGCTATAAACTTCTGGGGGTATATATCAGCTGTGACCTTACTTGGAATACCCATATAGAGTTTATATGTAAAAAGGCTTTGAAGCGCTTGTATGCAATACGTATACTCAAGAAATCTTGTGTCCCCTAGACAGACGTGGTAATTAATATATATTGTTCCCCAATACGCTCCACTCTTCAGTATGCTTCACCTGTATGGGCTGCCCTCCCTGAGTACCTTTCCTATTTGGTTGAGTCGATACAAAGGAGGGCACTACGTATTATTTACCCTTGGCTCGATTACCATGATGCACTTATCCAGTCTGGCCTCCTGCGGCTCTCTGATCGTAGAGCCGAATCATGTGTAAAGTTTATGGAAATAATATCTAATTTAGAACCACTTAAATATCTAGTCCGCGAACCAGTTGTTATTCAACATGGGTATGGTCTGCGTTCTGGACAGTCTAGGACCTCGAGAGTTACAGGCAAGACCAATCGTTTAAACGACTTTGTTACGCTAAAATACATGGCTTGAATACTTACATATGTATATATTTACAATGTTAACCGTATTATTAGTATATCTGACCACCACTGTAATTCGTCAATTTGCTGCGAATGTTGCTAATTAAACATATTATTATTATTATTATTATTATTATTATTATTATTATTGTCGGTAAAGTTCGTAAATCTCTCAATCAGTGCACTCGGTGTTTTTGAAAAAGAATCTTCGGTTTTTATAGAAATGTTGGAACGTTTGAACTCAGACAAGGCTCATGTTAAATATATCATTAGGAAAATCATTAATATTGCAATAAGGACGACATACTACGTTTTCTGTTCTAGAAACAAGGATTGGACGAATCCAGATTTAATGAACTTCTAGTATCTTACTTTTTAATGACAATTTTTACTAATAAAAATTATAGTTAATGGACGATACGAAGTATTTGCTGATCGTTATACAACATAATTCATTCGACAAAACAGAATGTAAAATTGCTTACTATTTCAAAGGAGTAATTTTTGTTCAAACAATACCCTGTCTTAACACAGACAGCTTTGACAGCATATAGAACAAAGCCGCAATATTCAGCTACTTTCTATCGACCACTATCTATTCATGATTGTTCACTGTCCATTGATAATGAACAATCACAACCTTAGTTATAATTATTCGGCCTTAAGCCAGAAACACATGTTACTAGTCATTCTTACAGGGAGTTTCAAACAGTAAAGGTCGTTTGACACACCCACCCACCTTCCCATAAAACCAGAGCTTATCAGAAACAAATGAAAAATAAATCATTTAAAAGTATAATAATGTATAATAATTATGTAATAATAATAATAATAAAAGGTTTATTTCAAAAATACAATCGCACTGAAAAGTGAATTACAGTATTTTAACAGGTATATTATAGGCAGCTAAGTATAAGATAGTATTATTTTACAATCATTTATTATACACTTTAGAGTGGAAAGGGAAAAAAACTCTTCCTAAACCTGTCCGTTCTGCACTTAAATAATGAAAGGTCGTTAGAATTGCGCAAAACACGGGCCATGGACAGTTCGCTCTGGTTAGGTGGAAGAAGGTGGGAAGAGGCGTGAGGTTGGTTCAATAATTTTATTAAATGTCTTACAGCATAAAATATGGCGTCTATCTGCCAGGCGTGGGAGAGCAGATTCTTTTTAGGGCTTCAGAATAAGTTAGATATGGGAAAAGAATCCTGAGTGCACGACGCTGAATTTTTTCAAGTTTATCAGAGAGATAAATAGGGATATTTGTGCTCCAGACCGGGCAACAATATTCTAAGATGGTTCTTATTATAGATATATAGATAATGATTAGGTCACAAAGCAGCACACCTGAGGTACGTAAAGAGCGTAAGATATATAATCTTTCGACGCTTTTGCGGTAATAGCCTCAATATGGTTGTTCCACTTTAAGTCATCCTGTATAATTACACCGAGGACTTTATAGTGGTCGATATTCTCCAGAGGTTGCGTATTAACATACAAAGGGGAAATCAATCCTCCAGGGGTGTTGCGTAGAAAAGAGATAGACATCTCTTTACACTTTTTAGGATTAAGCTTCATATTATTTAGAGGCGGCCCAGCTGGAGATAATGTTAAGGTCAATCCTGTATTGATGGGGCACAATTTACGCTGGATGGAGATGGATTGAGGATGGTTAGGTCATCTACGTACATCCAGTTGCTTGCTTTTAATAAAGAATGTCTAGCTAGATCATTTACCATAATCAGAAAAAGAATGGGTCCCAACTTGGTGCCTTGTGGGACACCAGCAGTAATGGAAGCACAACTGGAAGTCGACTGACCAACCCTTACTGATTGCATTCGATCGGAAAGAAAACTGCAAATCCATGGAATAAGGGACCTGCGCACTCCAATACTGATGAGTTTATTGATAACAATGTTGTGATCTATCCGGTCGAAAGCTTTGCTAAAGTCCAAAAAGGCAGATCCGTAGGTACTGTCCAGGGTTATCCAGATGTTTATGCCAGTTATGGATCATATCAAGAAGGCAAAAGGTAGTCGAAACTTCCCTTAAAGACAACCAAACTGTTGGGGGTCAATTTTGTCACCGACATCACAAATCACCATTTAAACCACAAAATCTTCCAAAATCTTAGAGAGGCAAGGGGGTCAATGAAATAGGTCTAAGGTCACCCCTCTTCCAAGATTGGTTGAATTTTCGGGACAGGGATTATCTCAGATTTTTTCCAAGCCATTGGGACAATACCAGAAGTGAGGAAGCGTTAAAAATATGGGTTATAGGTTCGGCAAGCTCAAAGTAGAATTCTTTAAGAATACGAGCTGGAATTCTATCTGGTCCACTCGCTTTTAAAGGGATTGATCACAGCAAGTTTCCTACACAAATTCAAGATGCGTAATGACAGGAGGGGGATCACGTGCAGGTAAATAAGAAGGTAAATTGCTGATATCCAATGAAGGAATATCAGCATTAACAGAAAGGAAGAACCTATTAAGTTTATTAGCAAGCTCTAAATCAGACAGGATAGAACCATCTATTTCTAGTGAGAAGGGTTGAGACTTTTTAGATCTACCAGACAGTTTGTTTACAAAGGACCACCACTTCCTACAGTCTTCGTTCCTAAGGTGTTTCACCTTTTCGGAGTAGAATGTTTTCTTGCATTTAATAATTTCTGATTTTAACCTTATGTTCATTTTAACCTTATGTTCATATTAATTTTAACCTTATGTTCTTCCACTAGCGCCTGTATAGTTGCTGCTAAAGCACATTGCGCTAAATAAACTGTAATAATTAACGAAAAAGGCACACCCCTATATGTGACTTTTGAACATCTTACAGTTGTTAACCCTACTTCCGAACTTTTTATGTAGTCTAGCTTTTATGAACAGTTATACTATTTGTACTAATTATCATTACATGCTTCGTATAATCACAATAAAGTGACGAAGTGCTGGCGGCAATTGCTCCAGTTAAGAGGTCACAATTGACCCATAGACCTCGATTTCGTATGGTGATGTACATGCAGAGTCTTTCCTTATAGTCCATTGCGAAAAGTTATCCAAAATCACTTTAGGGCTAATTGGAAAATGGATACATGATAAGAGAAAATCACCCTAGAGCCTATTGTGTTATCGCAAATCACTCTAGGGCCTATTTCTCAATGTATACATGCATGATAAGAGAAAATCACCCTAGAGCCTATTCTGTTATCGTAAATCACTCTAGGGCCTATTTTGCAATGTATACATGATAAGAGAAAATCACCCTAGAGCCTATTGTGTTATCGCAAATCACTCTAGGGCCTATTTCTCAAATCGTTCCATATATGAGTTTTCCCCTGACCAATTTTATCTCAGGGCCCAGCTCCGAACGATCTTTACTCAGTACATATCACTGGAGCGGTTGTCCCACACTTCCATAACCCCATACGACTCTAGTCAAATGTATTCCTTCGGTTCATTGCATATAGAGTATAGGACATTAATATCATATATTTATGTAAATGTGTAGTGTAATATATAACCATTATAGTATATCAAGTAGCCAATTGTAAATTACCTTTAACAGTGAGATTTGCAGTTGTAAGCATATAAAAAATTCAATAAAGTTTTCATTATTATTATTATTAGAAGAGCTATACTTACTGTTCAAACGTTTCTTTACAGGTGTAACAATTATAAGAAGTGGTACTATTTGAATATATATCGCTTATTTGATAATCGGTGGAGCTATTGTGCTTACACTGACCAATACTATTCTATTTGTGTGAAGATATCACGAATTAAATAATCTGTGGTGCCAGGTCAGGCGCAATTTCATTAAAGATATCACATATAAAATAATCTGCGGTGTCATTGATATTTTCACTCCTATAGTCGCTATGAGTAAAAATATCACTTAGCAAACAATCTGTGGAGCTATTGGACTTAACAACACTTACCAACAGTTCAGTCCACTGTTTATACGTGAAGATATCAAATATTCATGTATAATTATCGAAGCCATATTTTGTACTATTAGAATATTCTTCATACATTCTCTCACTTTCTATACTTATGTAAAAATATATAAATTAAGATGGCACCTATAGTTTTCTACATAATGCAAACTATATTGGACTAAAGTGCTTAAGGAAGGCCAGTTTTTCCCTTTATTTTTTTATTTTTTTTAAATTTAATCAATTTTCCAAATGTACATTAAATTATACAATTAGTTAATTATAATGCAATTTGAGGTAGGCCCAAAACAGAACACATGATTCCCTATCATGCCACTTATAACATTGACTAAATAATATAAAATTCTAAAATTATTACAGTAACTAATAATACAAAATTAATAATAAATTAAAAAGTACAATGACAGTCAATTAAACACATAATAAGGTTGTACAAAATTTATCACGATAGAAATCAAGTAACTTATTACGAAAAATTGGTAAAGTATCAGATTCCCTTATGGCAAGCGGTAGATCATTCCAAAGACGAACAAAGTAAGAATTCTTAAAATATTCTATTCTACTAAAAGGGAACCCTTTATTGTTTACAGTAGCCATATGGCAACCACAACTTTGAGAAAGGGCCTAGAGACGAGTTTTGACACAAAACTAATTTATTTTGTTTTACATGAAGTACTAACCTAATGGAATTATAATATGGCGGCATCTTGCGTGATATGATTTCGTTGACTGTGCTATCGCTGGTTACTTTTAGGAGATATTGTTCATTGAAAGTGGTAAGTATTGACTTGATAGTTTGGTAAGAATAGTGCTTTTTAGGAAAATTGTTTTGGTACAGATTTCCCCCCTCACAACAGCGTTTTTCACTGATATTAACCGTTTTGTTGTTGACCGAGTTTATCGAGTGAGATATTGCCTTTGGCCTCGTGGTTGCCATATGGTAACTTTGAACAGAAATGGTATAATATTATGAACCACTTCTCAGTATTTTCTCACATGAATGACTGTGGATTCTGAAATAAATATATACCCTAGAGACTAAAATATGTTTAGATTTGTGTCGTACTGACTTTTTGAGTATAAACTTTGCACTCTAGTCTATGTCTGTGAGTTGCATCACATTCACAACAGCTGTGTTGTTTGATAGCTACAAAACAATAAATATTTCAAATGCTGTTAGTCTCTGAGAAATATTGCAACACACTAATAGTGTTTGATTTTTTCCTGTTTTTTTCAGAGATAATAAGAAACAAAATTAATGGAAAAACATACAAAAACAAGATATTCTATGCAAGAGGCTCTTCAATTCATCCTTGAGCCAGGTGAGGACTCTGAACTTTCAGAGTTAGACGAGAGTGATGATGAAAATGTTGAAATACCTGCAGATGAAATATTAGAAGAAGTGATTCTTGAAGATGAGGGTTATGACCATGACCAGGTGGAAGTACCAGAAGAAATTCAAGAGGATAAAAATCCCAAATCAACCAAAAGAAAGAGTGATAAAGAAAAGGAACATATTTTCAAATGGCGTAAAGAGGAAGCACCAAAAATTGCTACTGCATTTACCGGCAATCGATTTTGTCAACCACTTGATGATGTAGATGATATGACTCATCTGCAGTATTTCAAGTTGTTTTGGGGTGATGACTTGACATCTTTGCTTTCTGAACAAACAAACCTATATAGTGTTCAGAAATCTGGTAAAACCATCAATACAACAAAAGATGAAATTGAAAAACTATTGGGGATTCAAATGTACACATCAATTATCAAGCTGCCATCATATGCATTGTACTGGGCTACTGAGACCCGATATGCACCTGTGGCAGATATCATGTCGATAAACCGGTACAAAAAATTGAGGCAATATTTACATGTCAACAATAACACTTTTGCTAAAAACGATGAAAACAAAGGCAACCGACTGTACAAGGTTCAACCTGTACTTGATCATGTACGAGATAATTGCTTGAAGATTGAGCCAGAAATTGAGAATTCTATCGACGAACAGATTATCCCAGCAAAAACGAAGTTTAGTGGTATTAGACAATATAATCCAAAGAAACCTGTGAAGTGGGGGTTCAATAATTTCGTCCGAGCTGGCAAGTCAGGTATGATGTATGATTTTTTTCTATATGCAGGTGCCAATACAACTTCAGGAAAACGCACGGGGGAATATGTCGTCCTCCGTCTTTGTGAGGCTCTTCCAAATAATCAAAATTACAAATTATTTTTGATAATTGGTTTTCTACCTTGGCACTTTGCATAAAGTTGAAAAAATTGGCATGTTGACAACAGCTACCCTGAGAGCAGATCGTTTGAAAGTATGTCCTGTGCCAAAAGACAAAGACCTCATGAAGAAGGGAAGAGGCAACAGCAGCTACAAGTGTGATACTAATCTGGTGTAACTGTTTTGAAGTGGTATGACAACAAATGTGTCCAAATGTGCTCAACATATTCCAGCCCTGGTTAGATTTCAACTGTAAGCAGGTGGGATAGAGTCCAAAAGAAATATGTGGTAATAGATGGGTGGTGTAGACCTTGCAGATATGTTGATATCATTATACCGCACTAATATGAAAACAAGGCGATGGTATCTCAAAGTTCTCTTTCATTGTGTCGACATCTTAAAAGTCAATGCCTGGCTTTTGTATCGCAACCAGTCAGAATTTAGTCTCGCAGCCATCAAAAATTATTTTTTTGTCTTAAATGATTTTTTGGTACAAAAATACCCAAGGGACACAAAGAATAATTTTTTGAACAAATATTTCCAATTGTGACCAGTGAAGGGCTTAGATGATCAACATTACGCAGTCGTTTACCACAGGAACGAAATGAAACAAAATCAGATATATTAACTGGACAAATATTCTTGTAGCACTTGAAAAAAATGTCATGATTTAGTGTTTTTTAACATCAAGCAAAATTTTGCAAATATAATTTTTTGAAAAAACATAATTAAAAAGGTATAAGCTTCATCTTGAAGTGTGCAACTTTTTAAAACAATTCACTGAAGGAAACGCAAGATATTTGCGTTTATTTTCGAGCTTTCTTACGCGTGTGACGTCATAAAATTTCCGGATTATCAGTAAATTAATTCCCGCTAAATTAGCAACCAGCTCTCGCGCGGTCATAAAACCCTAGTGAGCCACCTTAACTGGGTCGCCACCTACCTATACAAACAAGTGTTGTGATTGGTTGATTAAAACAATAAAACAATAGAATCAACCACAAAGAAACCAATGTCCTCACTGTAAAAACAGATTGGTTGAAACAACCACTTTGATAGGTTGACTCAATTTGAATTTAACCAATTTGAATGGTTAAACTAACTAAATATTTTGGTTAAAATTACCTTAGTTGGTTGTTTCAACCAATAAATTTGGCTGTTTCAACCCATGAAAAATGGTCAATGATGAGTCTGAGACAACCGAAGAAATCGCTTGTTTTAACCATAGTCAATCGAGATATGGTCTGGAAATTCGGCAAACTTCAAAGCGACTATAATAAGCTACGTTTTGATGTTGAACCGTACCTTACACCGTGCACATCCTTTGTTTTAGGTTTATTAATACTTAAACAACACGGTTGAGCGATTAAACCCAAACGATTCTATTGGATGATTGCTTCATTATGCTAAAATACAATAGGTTCAGTGACCGTGCACGGCACCGTGCACAAAATTGCATAAAGACGAACAAAAAGATAGAACAAAGACTTTAGCTGAGTTTCCAGACCATATCTCGATTGAGTATGTTTTAACCATCTGTTTTTACAGTGTAACCCTAACAACTTTTGTTCCATGTAGCCAATCACAAAACCTGTTTATTTTAGGTATGTATTTACTGTCTTTACTGTTTCGCAATATCTCCAATAAGTTTATGCACTGAATACTACTTGCGTTTGCACATTACCCTCTGATCAAATGCGAAAATAAAACACTTGGAACGGTTTCTTCTAAATGTAATTGTGCAATGTGCATTTATTTATTCTTTACAATCTACAGTTGAGTGATACATTTGCGATACAGTTAAGATCTTTCCTAAGTCGATATTTACAACATGTATTTTTGTTTATAGAGCAACAACCCTTAATAAAGTCTTTGGATGACTAAATACTTTGTATGTTATCTTCAAATTGTCCATATATTAATTATTTACAATATATATATAAAAGGTGGTAAACTGCCAAGAATTTAGTGACGAGATACTGACGTTTCGAGCGCACCCTTCATTAGAGTAAGACGAGATGAAATAAAATAAATAGGGCTTATATATATATGCCAAAAGGGTGTCACAAGTAGCAAGAGGCCAATCAAATGCACGGGAGATAAACAAAGGAATAATTAATGAGATGCGAAAAGTTAAATCATTTGCTATTTTTACAGTCGATCAAAGGGGGGGGGGGGAGAAATGACAGGTCCAATATTAAGGGGATTAGGCGATATTAAAGCAGTAAGATGCATAAGCTAATAATAAAAATATTCCAAGCAAACTAAAATAACAAAAAACTTGTGGGAAATTAAATAAAAGAAAAACGTTCGTTAAGACCAAGAGGATGTGTGGTGCCAAGTTTGAAAATGAGACGCTTATCTTGCCGTTTGCGGTTATCGTTACCACCTGAGATGGGAAGGATGGCACAGACTTAGCTTTCATGTCTGAAACCAAATGGTTAGAGCTGTTGAAATGGCGGGCTACAGGTTTGTCAACATCATTGATCCTCACGGAACGAAGATGTTCAGCAAATCTGTCTGAAAGACGTCGCCCAGTTTCACCGATGTTGATTTTAGGGCATTTATCGCAAGAAATGCAATAAATTATGTTGGTGGAAGTGCATGAAAAAGTATGACGGATTGTGTAGTTGAATTTGGGAGCAGTAATAACTGTAATGGGATTGAGAAAGGGCATGTATTGCAGCGGGAACGGCCGCTAGAAAATGTTCCCGCTGCACTGTAAAAACGGAATGGTTATTTCAACTAACAAAAATTGGTTGAAATGTGGATCTGAGACAAACAGTTGCAAATGGTCATAACAACGAATTAATAAATGGTTAAATAATGGTTAAATCTACCATTGTGAATTGTTGTAACGACCAATTTCCAATAGTAGATTTAACCATTTTATTTTAGTACATATAACCAGTTATGATGGGTGTATATGACCAATTACATTTGGATTACTGAGGTAATCAATTGTAAATGGTTAAAGTGTGTTATTTTAACAATTTGTTATTGGTTGTAGAAATGGTAGTATTGACCATTATACAAATGGTTAACATTTAATGAACAAATCTTATCCATCTTATGAAATATAACAAAAAAAAAACACAAATTTGATGCAAAAATTTAATCTAAATGCTTCCTATTTTACAAATGCTTACAAAATAATTAACAGCAAAAAGTGCTATATAAAGGGCTTATTACATGGATAGTCTCAGCCTGGCCGGGCTAAAATCTCAGTCCGGTAAGCTGGACTGAAATTTCATCCCGGCTCACAGACAATTTCAGACCAGGCTGAAATTCCAGCTTGGTTGAAGCAACCCGGGCTGAACTTACCCATGTAATTGTACATTTTTTCAGCCTGATCAGCTGGGCTGATAATTCTCCATGTAATCAGCTCCTTAGTAATTACAAATAGGTTATTATAATTTGCAACAATTATCTACAGTGGTTTCTACAATTGACTTGTGCACAAAGCTGTAACACTACATATGTAATAAACTGTACATCATGGAATTATTTTCCTCAACTTTGTGAAAACTCAGTGGACAATGGAAATTATTTGTTTGCAAGTTCTTTGGGAAAATAAAATACAGTTGTTGCAGTGGTGTATTCCCAAACGACAACTACATTATATGTGGAGTCGTGCACATCAGATGTGCAATGAACTAATACATCACAGAGAGTATTGCATTCTCAACAAGAACTCCAATAAAAGTTAGACAATATAAACAATGGATCAACAATACCAGAAACATCAGTTACATACCATTTCCGGTTTTTATTTTGTCAGTGCTTTGCTTTGCCATCACATATCAGACTCTTGCGATTCCACTGACAGTTTTACCACAGTACTAAAGAAGCATGATTTATAGTGGCAGTGATTTATCGGAAATTTGTTTACCAAATATCAAACATAGTCATAATGTATGTATACTGTGTATGCAGTCAAATTCAAAAGCCTTACCAATTATCCCCTCGCCCGGACGGCGCGAAGCGCCGTCCAGCGCCGAAGGCGCTGCGGCGAGGGTGATAATCTTGACGGTGTGGCACAATGTCCGGTCGTGTACAATGTCCGGTCGTTTGTCTGAGGCAAATTCTGGATATGTTTGTGCCGCGTATATCGGTATCCATCAACCGCACATCGGTTGTCTTGGTTACGATGACCTCACGGGGCGGAAAGTGAGTAAACAAGGATAGTTATGGATCTACAAGATATTTATCTAAGGTAGTGAGCCGGGAACATTTTGTATTATTTTCCAAAAGCGATTTTATTACTGTACGTGTGTCCGAAAAAACGTGAAATGAGTAATTTAAATAACGAATGGCAGGTTGAAGCTGCAGGAGCAGATGAGAACGAAAGGGGATAGGAAGTAAAGTCCGATATTGCCTGGGAAAACCGAAAGACTGTGAACAAAGGCTCGAAAATCGCGAGTAGAAACTCCATACTGATACTATAATAGGTCAAAAGATCGTGAACAAAGGCGACTGGCGCCAAGTTGGTGATGCTTACACAGACAAATCCAGGTAGGTAAGCGAAGTCAGGGTTGGAGAGATCAGTAAAAATCGTAAACAAAACGACGAGCAACGACCGCATTGTTTAGACCAGTGTTCTTTGAATCTTTGTTTGCCTTAATTTTATACAGCGAGTTGCGAAGCTGGCCGTTGCAAATGATCATGCTATACTAATTTATCATATTTTGGAAACAATATATTTTTAAATATCTGAAAATGTAAATCGTTTCAAAATTTGCATAGCAAGACCAGTTACTATCTTACTTTAGCAAATTTGAGCAAAACACAGCTATGAACTATGTAAAATGAACTATGCAAATTTCAATACTTTTCGGCTGGTTTTGTTTTGTTCGATTCGTATGTGTTATTGTGTTGTCGCATTTTGTGGATTGATTGATTTGAATGATGCATGGTAACCACAATAATGTCAAGTGAAATACTTTTAAATGTGAAAGTAAATAAAGCACAAAGAAGATGAGTGGAAGATTAGAATATATATATATATATATTACCTTTAGGTCATATTGAGCACTCTACAGGATGAAAACCATTGTCGCTTATGCATTGTGCGCACGCTCACTGCTTGCAGTTTGAGCACTCTGGCATGGTTTTTGATGTCCCACATTTGTGTGGCATCAAGGGTGACTGTAATAGCAGTTACCTTCATCCTGCTCATCAGCACTATATATATATATATATATATATATATATATATATATATATATATATATATATATATATATATATATATATATATATATATATATATATATATATATATATATATATATACCATTTAAATTATGTGCTTTATTATAATATTGCAGAATAACAAATGTTAATACAAATTTTGAATGGCAGGTTTTATACTTTTATTAAATTGCATTCCATCACCATTGTTTCACTCGGTCACTTTGCAACCTCATCCACAATGAAATAATTGCAATACTTGATCATTAGCCTATATAGTGAGTACCGGTACTGGTGGTAAGGATGTAAACAAGTACAGATTATACTTTATAGCTGGCTGTATGCCATCTTGGGCCTGGCTTACATTTTACTGATTTTAATAGTGTAAACATGCACCACACTGGTTATAACAATCAGTGTTTATACGCTCATCTGATGGCATTCTGGTCTGGCCAATTAAGTGCGTCTGTGTAAACACCTTTGTCCTGTATTATAGGCCGAGAATTGGCCAGTCCTAGGCTTGCAATGTATATATTTACACAGCTTTTGTAGGATATATACTGTATAATGTATAATTGGATAGGTTAACACTCACTGTGTCAGAAGAACACGTTAGGGATTAAACAACTGGTATCATCTCACTGACAACAAGCAGCTGGAGGGAATTTCATCGTAATGATATATTGGTGAAATAATTAGATTAAGCAATGTTGTGCTTTGTTGCATATTATTGGCTTTTGTTATTTCATCTTTTTGAAATGTGTTACCAGTACTTGAATACCATTGAAATACCGGTACACTATGCATAATTATATAATCCCCTCGCCCGGCGCGAAGCGCCGGCCGAAGGCCGAAGGCCTGAGGACGAGGGTGCTAATATCGACCGGCGTTTAGTCCCTTATCACGCGAGATCCAAGCGGATCCTGATCTCGGATCGGCTTTATAGGTATATATATATATATATATATATATATATATATATATATATATATGATCAACCGTCCTCATGCGCGGCATCGGAAAATGTGGCACTGGTAACTAGATACTCAGATTAAATTGAACCGTCACAAGAGACATAGTTTTTTGAGGAAATAGAAATCCGAGTCCGAGTATGTATTTTGACTCGCTAATTCCAAATCTGTTTTCAGAATTGAAAACGGTTATATATTGATCGAGATTATCATAGCCGACCAAGCCCGGACTAATTTCTAAGTACATAAACCATTTTTACGAAGGGTATTCACGTTCTCGTAATATAGTAGACACATATGTTATGTATTTTGACTCGCTAATTCCAAATCTGTTTTCAGAATTGAAAACGGTTATATATTGATCGAGATATTCAACATAATATTCGACGAAGTGACCGGCTAATCATTATTTAGCCGACAAAGCCGACTAACTTTCTAAGTACATAAACCATTTTTACGAAGGGTATTCACGTTCTCGTAATATAGTAGACACGTATGTGATGTATTTTGACTCGCTAATTCCAAATCTGTTTTCAGAATTGAAAACGGTTATATATTGATCGAGATATTCAACATAATATTCGACGAAGTGACCGGCTAATCATTATTTAGCCGACAAAGCCGACTAACTTTCTAAGTACATAAACCATTTTTACGAAGGGTATTCACGTTCTCGTAATATAGTAGACACATATGTGATGTATTTTGACTCGCTAATTCCAAATCTGTTTTCAGAATTGAAAACGGTTAAATATTGATCGAGATAACGTTCAAAATAATATACGATGAAGAAAAGTGACCAGTTTATAATCGACTAATTTCTAAGTACATAAACCGTTTTTACGAAGGGTACTCACGTTCTCGTAATATAGTAAACGCGTATGTTATGTATGTTTACTCGCTAATTCCAAATGTGTTTTCCGAGTTTAAATCGGTTAAATATTGGCCGAGATAACGTTCAAACATTTCTTCGACGAAACGGGCTTTTGGAAATTGTAAATTTTTGCAAAACAGAAATAATACACGGCCACGGCGTGCGAGGTCTGGGCACCATGGATGGAGAAATTCCCGTAGGGGGGGGGGGGGGGGGGGGGGGGGGGGGGTAGAAAAGGCGGGCGAGGGGATTATTGCGAATTCGTATTTCTAGTATAATAAGATTATATAATAAAATCAACAGAAGTCTTCTAACAGAATAAAAGTTTTATCGAGCTTATCAATATATCGTCAGACAACACTCATTGCAAAACTCGAAAATTAGCTGATATAGAGAGTATACTGGTGTCTGGTAGTAAGGATGTAAAAAAGTACAGACTTTAGCTGTTTACATATATTGCAAGTCTATAGGACCAACCTGGCCAGCCACTACCTGGGCCAGGCTTACATTATATTGACTTTAATAGTGTAAACATGCATGCCATACTGGCTTTAACAATCAGTGTTTATGCTCGTCTGGTATTATGGCATGCCTTTCTGGCCAATAGCTTAGTGTGTCTGTGTAAATTCACCTTTGTCCTGGATAATACCAGTCTGGATAATAACAGTCCTAGGCTTGCAAGCAGCTGAAAGGAATTTCATCCTGAATTAATATATATATTGGTGAAATAATTAGATTAAGCAATATCATTCTTTGTTGCATATTATGGACTTTTGTTATTTCATCTTTTTGAAATTGTGTTACCAGTACTTGAACCATTGAAATACTGGTACATGTACAGTATGTGCTGCCATAATTATATAATATTAATAAAAGAAACTGAAGTCTTCTAAAATAATAAAATATTTATCAGGCTTATCAATTGGTCTAGGATAAATTGGTCTAGGATAAATTTAAGTATTGAAGCTTTTGGTACAAGGAACATGTAAATTACATTGTTACACTTACAGTAGAGTACATGTACTGTATGTATAAGGTTATGCAGTCTCGTGAATACAATTGTACTTTGAGTAAAATTATGAGTATGCCACTGTTACTGTAAACATGCATGTTGAAATTTATAATTAAAACCATAACTGACATAAATAACTTTAATTATGTAATATATAATTAATAAAATTATTATTGAAATTAATAATTGTTAAAATTAATAATTAATTTCAATAATCAAGAGTTACACAATTGGTTTCTAACACTGCCTGCGAGACAATTTAGTGTTGGCAGACTTTCCCACTTGTGTTCTGTTCAGTGCACTACCCACAAATTGCACCCAAAAAATAAGCAGCTTGAAAATCTGTTCAGATTGGCAATAAATCTGTTCAGATTGGCAATATTAAAGCCTCAAACAGTAAGCGGGCGAGGGGTTGTTGCGTACACGTATTTCTAGTATTCAGATAAGTGATAGTTATTTGTAATTTAAGTCTGCTGTATTTAAATATAATTAAAATAATTGAAAACAATTTGTACATACTACAGTATGTCTGTTACAATTTATATAGTCAATCACAGGGTTTATTTTGGAAATTTTATCAAAAATCAGGCTTCCGATAGCTTTTGAGGCATTACTTCCCTTGCGATAGTAACTTATAGTAAAATGTATATAATATTAACTTAAAATAAACTTTAAATTAAATTAAATTTGTAAAATTGACCATTATGTATTGGCAATTTAAACCTTGGTATTTAAACCAATTCCATTTGGTTGTACTAAGCCACCTGTTATTATTGGTTACACTAATCACTGTTTTTTGGTTGAAATAACCATTCCGTTTTTACAGTGTGGTGCTGAGGTATTTTGTTTAAGGGCACTATGTACTAAGGAGTCACGAATGTTTTTATTACGGCGAAAAGATACCAAAGGGTTATCGGTGAAAATGGCTGACGTTTCAGGATCATTTTGTGAAATGTGAAAATTCCGATAAATAATATTTTTAACTTTAAAATTGAAAGGATGAAATCTTAGAACTAAAGGCATTTTGTTGTTTGAAACTTGTTCGAAAGGTGGTTCAAGGGCATCTAAACTGGGGACGAGAAAAGCTTTCTGAACGGCGAGGTCTAGAAGGTTGGTAGGGCAACCACGTTGAACAAAAAAAGATCTCATTTCCATTGCTTTGGCTTGAAAATCTTGGTCGTCGCTACATAAGCAGCGAAGACGCAAGAAGGCCATCCCTTGCTTAGTGTGGTTGGGATGAGAGGATGAAAATAGAAGATAACTATGGGAGTCAGTAAGCTTGTACGAGACCGACGTTCTCAGTGAATCACCATCAATCGAAATTAAAATATCAAGGAACGACACAGAGGTCTCGCTGATTTCCCACGTGAACTTCAGAGCAGGATGAAAATCATCAACAAAGACACGTGAGCATGACGCTGTTCCCAAACAGTCATCGATAAATCTGCCGAAGAAATCAGGCAAGGGACCCGTGTATTGTTCAAAGATCTGTTTTTCAACATAACCAACAAATAAGTCAGCGTAGCTTGGACCCATTTTGGTGCCCATCGCAACACCACTTATTTGTTGATAATGTTCACCATCAAACGAAAAATTGTTAAGGGTAAGCACTAGTTCTGCTAAGCGAAGTAACGTGGTTGTGGAGGGTTCTAAATGAGTGCGCTTATCAAAGAAAAACTTCAGAGCTTCACCAAAAACTTCACCAGCAAGAACATTTTCTTGCGGCCGTTCCCGCTGCAATACATGCCCTTTTCTCAATCCCATTACAGTTATTACTGCCCCCAAATTCAACTACACAATCCGTCATACTTTTTCATGCACTTCCACCAACATAATTTATTGCATTTCTTGCGATAAATGCCCTAAAATCTACATCGGTGAAACTGGGCGACGTCTTTCAGACAGGTTTGCTGAACATCTTGGTTCCGTGAGGATCAATGATGTTGACAAACCTGTAGCTCGCTATTTCAACAGCTCTAACCATTTGGTTTCAGACATGAAAGTCTGTGCCATCCTTCCCATCTCAGGTGGTAACGATAACCGCAAACGGCAAGAGAAGCGTCTCATTTTCAAACTTGGCACCACACATCCTCTTGGTCTTAACGAACGTTTTTCTTTTATTTAATTTCCCACAAGTTTTTTGTTATTTTAGTTTGCTTGGAACATTTTTATTATTAACTTATGCATTTCAAGTTTTGTTTCTTACTGCTTTAATATCGCCTAATCCCCTTAATATTGGACCTGTCATTTCTCCCTCCCCCTCTGATCGACTGTAAAAATAGCAAATGATTTAACTTTTCGCATCTCATTAATTATTACTTTGTTTATCTCCCGTGCATTTGATTGGCTACTTTCTACTTGTGACACCCTTTTGGCATATATATAAGCCCTATTTATTTTATTTCATCTCGTCTTACTCTGATGAAGGGCTCCGCTCGAAACGTCAGTATCTCGTCACTAAATTCTTGGCAGTTTACCACCTTTTTACTTTGCTATATATTCAAAACACTGTCTACGCAGCACTCTACTTTTTATATATATATATATATATATATATATATATAGTATATATATATATATAATATATTTATATATATATATATATATATATATATATATATATATATATATATTTATATATATATATATATATATATTATATATATCACCGCTCTTGTGGTTTGAGCGCTCATCATGGATTGGGTGGAGAGTATCAGTAGACGTTTACTGTTCGCATTACGCATCGCCCACTGCTCGCAGTTTGAGCGCTTTGGTAACTCCACAATGCAATCCTACAATGTGTAGCCGTTACATAGTGGGTCCCAAGTCCACAGTTACCATAAAAAGCCATATGGTGATAGCGGTAGGGCACATTTGTATACTTTCGTATATTACGCTCACCGCTCATGTGGTTTGAGCGCTCTCATGGATTGGGTGGAGAGTCTCAGTGAGACGTTTACTGTTCGCATTACGCATCGCCCACTGCTCGCAGTTTGAGCGCTTGGTAACTCCACAATGCAATCCTACAATGTGTAGCCGTACATAGTGGGTCCCAAGTCCACAGTTACCATAAAGCCATATGGTGATAGCCGGTAGGGCACATTTGTATACTTTCGTATATATTTTTATATATATATATATATATATATAATTTATATAATATATATATATATATATATATATATATATATATATATATATATATTAAGTTTAAAATTAAGAAATAGAAAACATTTTCCGTGTTTACATACAGTTATAGAAACACGAGTGGAAGTTTGGGAGAACGATAAATTAGTGGGAATACGAGCCCGCAGTGCGAGTGTTTCCACGCTATTTCGAGTTCTCCCAAACTTTTACGAGTGTTTCTATAACGTATGGAAACACGGAAAGATGTTTTCTATAATTTTATAAAATAACACTGTGGAAATAACTAATACGACTCTTTTATTCAAATGAATTTTTATACAATCATTCTCCTTACTCACGCTAGACAGCGTCGTCGGCTGCTCAAATGAACATAAACGCTCTTAACTGTAAAGAAAAGCATCTAATCTCAAGTTTTTCTTCTTGTTGGCTGTCACCCAGAACATATCCATCGATATTTTAGCTGTTTGTGAGCAAAGGTTCGTCTTACAATCCATTATATAAAAATGGCGGGAAAAATCCATGTTTTCTATCGAGTTTTAGTAGAAATTGACAGGTAACTATAGACTTTCTCGTGCCGTGATTGGTCAAGATGGACGGCCTATTTTGTGATTATAACATTTTCAGCGATTTAAAAATGGCGGCTTCTCGATTTATCGATATTACGTACGAAAAAGTGAATAAAATTAAAGAAAATGCTATTCGAAAACAAACTAAAGAAGCAACCAAATATAGAGTTAAACGATTTCGAGGTAAGATATAAGAATTTTCCAAATTTCATAACTAAACTCTTGGTGGTGGTGTCAATTGTTACGGCAGTCGGCAACATGATAAAAACAACAAGAAATTTTGTGAAAAAATCTTTATTTAACAGAATAGTTTGAACAACAAACATTTCAGACAACATTTGAAATCTTATTAGCATGATTGTTGAAGAGATGAACAAATGCTTTTCGATATTTTACGACTCTTTATACGAAAAAAGACGGCAGTTTTTACAAAAAACAAGTATGTTGTCAATCCGAGCTGCAGTCTAATTGACCCGTCATCCTCGGCTCCGTACAACAAACAAATGTCAATCTGTGACAGTATTACTTATTCATTTCAGTGAGGCTAATAAAATACTTAGTTTCTCGAGCTGCTCGTCAGTGAAGGAAAAATAGCGGTGAAACGGTTCAGAAAAAAACATTGACAGCCGTGAAACAATCCAAAAATTGTACGAGACAGAATGCTGATACACAGAATTATCCCCGAGTTTTACACGAAACAGCATGGTTCTGTATCTCCATCCATATCTACTTTGGAAATCGGGGAAGAGAATTAAACTAAAGTCTGCTGAAGAATTAATTGCTTTACCTGGTAAAAAACTGCAGATTGACAAAGGTACTTTGAGCTGGACAAAAGTGAAGCCGGCTTTGTACTATTAAAACATTAACAAGCAAAAAACAGTTTTGTCTGGATCTTTCAACAGTTGCTCTTTATGTTAACCCAGTCTTTATCTCAGTCTTCCACTCTATAGTTCTGCTTGATCTGACAGCAAAATCGCTTTTTGTTAAGCATATTTTGGCCTCCACTTGCAAGAGCATGTTCGTATGTTGTTCGTTTTAATATTCGATCTGTTGAATTGAATGTTGATTACGTAAAATCATGTGATCTCACGTGCGCGACTTCCGGAAATAACAAATAAAATAATTAAAACATTTCCCTTACTTTCTTTCAGTTGTTTCTCTCTGATAGTCACCTGTGAATTTCTACTAAAACAATTAGTCACCTCAGTCTCGGTGATTATCGGTGATATTTACCTCGCCGCTTCGCGGCTCGGTAAATATTCACCGATAATCACCTCGACTTCGGTGACTAATTGTTAAATAGAAACACGGCTTTCAGCCAATCACCGTGTGTGTTTTTAAAGTTTTTATCTTGATGTTATATATATATATATATATATATATAATATATATATACCGTACATAGTGGGTCCCAAGTCCACAGTTACCATAAAGCCATATGGTGATAGCCGGTAGGGCACATTTGTATACTTTCGTATATTACGCTCACCGCTCATGTGGTTTGAGCGCTCTCATGGATTGGGTGGAGAGTCTCAGTGAGACGTTTACTGTTCGCATTACGCATCGCCCACTGCTCGCAGTTTGAGCGCTTTGGTAACTCCACAATGCAATCCTACAATGTGTAGCCGTACATAGTGGGTCCCAAGTCCATAAAGCCATATGGTGATAGCCGGTAGGGCACATTTGTATACTTTCGTATATATATATATATATATATATATATATATAGGAAAGTGTTTTTAGTCTGACAACGAAAGAAGAAGTAAATAACCACTCATTTCAGTTTGCTTATCGCACTAACGTTTTCACTTTATTAAGCTCTTCAGGTGCAATCCTTATAACCTATATATATATATATATATATAGGTTATAAGGATTTATGGTGAAGGAAAATTTGTTGGAATATATACATTTTAAGACCAAACCGGGACCAGTTGACAAAAATGCAACTTCGAGGCCTTCCGGCCGGAATTTATATATATATATAAATACGAACTCAGATGGAGAGCGAGTATACAATTATTGGACGAGGCTGCGCATGATATCAAGAATTATCCGATGCGGATAACTATGACCGAGGTCTGGATAATTCTTGATATCATGCATAAGGCGAATCCAATGATTGTTTTATTATACATTGAAACACACAGAAAAAAATTTCGCGATGTAGTCCTCGTCAACCGAGGCAAATCTACTACAAGCCATTTTTATTTTGTAATTTTCGCGCGCTTTCTCAGCGTTCGGCAATGATTATTTTTTGGACACCTCGACGGAAATGACGTCGCGCCTGCTAGTGAGAATTCACTGGAGTATGTTGACCATTAGGAAACGAGAATGAATTAGTTAGTCTCAACGTATCGTGTTCAGTTAATATTAACTGTATGTTATATGTGAATATATTATATTTGTGCTGTAAAATTGTAGGCTAAAGTAACTCGATGAGTTAACCCCTAGGGCATCTTGTTCGTATATCAGTACATCAATGATTATCTTGTCCCCTCGCCCGGCGCGAAGCGCCGGCCGAAGGCCTGAGGGCGAGGGTGCTAATATCGACCGGCGTTTAGTCCCTCACACGGATTCCTAGCCATTTCCAGAGTCACATTTAGTTTATTACTTGGGCTACCCCCTGTGGGGTAGCACCAAGTCTTAGAATGGGCTGCACTTCTGTATTTTTTTTATTTTTATTATTTTTATTTTTATTTTTCTGGTCAACAAAATGCAACTAATTCCCATCTATCAAAGTGATCAAACTGACGTGATCTTATTTCGTTGTTCTTTATTCTCATGACGTCATGACTGTTTCAGTGACTGTTTCAGTGATGAAAACGAGCGCTGACCTTATATTCATCCACGCTTCTTTGGTCGCCATTGCCATTGATCAACTTCAAGACTGTAGCAAATTTGTGATAAGATTGATAAGGAATGTGGCTGGCAAGTAATATTAATAATAAACATGCTCACACTACTTACATCGCAGACACCGATAGCGGTAGACCTACACTAAAAGTAAAAGATGAGCGATTTCGAAACAGGTTGTTCCGCGGTCTCCATTATTATCGTACGCTGATGTGTACTCGATCAAATCTATGTTTACATGTTTTATTGAATCGATCAAACTGTTTAAATGTGCTACTAAATTGTACTGAAATATGTTGCTCAATTGCTGTAAATGGAAGAATGAAGAACATTGATGAAGTGATAAATGAAGTGACAGGCACTATAAAACATGCTGATGCTGTTGTGATATAATACCCGACGCGGCAATGTTATTTTTTCTAATATCTGTTCGATTGAAGGTCTTCGTGTGTCAAAATTTATATAAAAAACAACGGCAAGGTATACGAAACATATCTGTTACGAAATTACATCGGTTTAATGGACATAAGAGCATTAAATCATCGGGTAAACAACAAATAGATCTTGAAGCCATGTCCTTTGATTTTAGAGACGAGTCTCGCTTTAATCGCTAATACGCATTTTCTCATATAACATCTGATCTTCACATTTTAAGTAGACGAAACCTACAGCGTTCGATTCGCCAGATTCAAGTGATCATTTCGATATAGAATTGATTTAAATCGGACAAAAACACAATATTTCATGATTAATATTACAGAGTTTCACAGGATAAATGTCAACACAGTATAATTAACAAGACGCCCGCTAGGCGTTAACTCGGGCTACTTGAGGTTGTGGCTTGTACAAATCTATAGTTGTAGGTACAATGGTACATGTAATGATACAGCTGTCAGTGCAGGGGTGGTTAAATTTTCCATCATTACAAACCCATAACATAGTGTTGGCCAATGGCTTTGATTATATGAAGGTGAGTTGGCTCAGTATCCAAGCTGGCTTACTGAGAAGTCTGCCCCACCAAATGAGCCATCCTGTTTGCTGACCTAATCCAGTTCTAGTCAACAGGGTCAGCCTGGCAAGCGAGCCGGCCTGTGCTCATGTAATAACAATTCATATGGTCAGTCCGGCAAACAGGTTCAGTTTGAGCAAGCATTAAATCAGTTAATCTTTTTCTCAGTGTATAAGGCATGGCAGTAAATCAAACCATGCATTTAGCTGGCAGTAGCAAGGTCAAACAACAACAAACTCTTTACTCCTTGATCTTGATAGTTGGTATGGGTGTCAGAGATTTATATACTGTGTGTTCATTTGTAAGCATTTGTGTATAATAATACATGTATGAACAATCGATACAAACTTACTGATAACCCAGAACATTTTGGAGCCCCATTTAAGCTTACAGGTAAAATATCGAGTGAAACAGGGTTACTCAATGGCAACAATGAGTGTCAGAGATTTATATACTGTACGTTCATTTGTAAGCATTCGCATATATGAACAATCGATACAAACTTACTGATAACCCAGAACATTTTGGAGCCCCATTTAAGCTTACTGGTACAATATCAAGTGAAACAGGGTAATTAATTCGATATATAGCAACATTGCATACTTTAATAATAGTACTTCTACTTGGTATAATATGAAACAATAAACTGTAGCATCGACTTTATTTTGTATAATTACATAACAATAAACAATACAGGCAACAAAGCTTATAAAAATATTACAGTTACCTCAGAACAGTTAACATATTTCCATACAGCATTCATATGCAAGCATTCATATGTTGAGTCTCATATTAAATTATTAAACATTTAGTAGACAAAAAGCGTATGGAAACATATAATTTGATCGAGTACAGGTTCTCGAAATCGTAGACCAACCCGTTTCAAAAGCGATCTGGATTGTGAGCGTATATAAGATCAAGATACTTGCCAGCCACATCAAAGATTTTCAGTGAAGAGCACTCGAAGAAAGGTGTCAGATCAGATGAGTAAATAAATCAGAAATATACGCAGTGTAGGTGGAAAGCCTGGGTAAGAGGTTGATCGGGATGATGCAATAATTAGCCTCCCTAAAAACGACTGCGGGGGGCAAAATTGTTTTGGGGATAACTTCACTGCGCATGTGTAGTAATCCCTCATTCATAGTCTCGCTCACTAGTCTACTAATTTAGTCAACAATGATGCAATAATTGCCATTTCGCGACATTGCCAAAAATAAATAAATAAACAGAGCCCTTTCTAAGACTCGTGCTCTCCCCCCAAGGGGGGAGGCCCGAGTAATAATATGTTTGTCCTTGGCTGTTCTTTCCGTCTTCATGATTGATCTCTCATCTGTGTTTCTCTCATCTTGGAGAGAATCTTTGCAATGGTTTGCAGGTTTACAGGTCTCGGTAAACTTTTCCAACAGCGATTCATTGGCAATAAAACGAAAGTCCGAACTCGCTTCATATTCGCTTGCATGCCTTGCCCCCAAATCAGTAGCCCAAGTGAACGCCTGAGCAGGCGTCTTGTTTGTTTAGAAAAGGGGATCAACGGCCCAACCTCGTCCCTTCGCGGTGCGAAAAAGTCCTTATCGTTTAAACTTTAAACACGAAAAGTACATATGTTTTGTCGGGTTATACGGTGAAATGAAGATTTGGGCTCAAAAAGTTCATAAAATGCAGTGTTCAAAAGATACAGTATCATTGGCGGGAGATACAAGTTCGTAAATGGCGTTAAAAGGTAAACCCGTTTTCCCTTTTTGATGCTGTTAGTAATCAGTTTACAAAGATATTTTGCAAATATGTCCGAGTATTCAGGCTTTCGTTTGATGTATAGCATAATTGCTAGAGTTAGTAGTTCAAAAGATATCGTCGTCGGAATATCTAATATATTTATCAGAGTTTGTGAATCCAATCCGAGCGTTTTAAAGCTTTTTTTTCTGCTGGCAATCAGTCCCACGGCTTCATTAGATATGTAGAACTGGTGTAAATACGAAGCGACGAGGGCAATTTGTGAAACTTTGAAAACACAAGTGAAATTAAACCTTAATTTTACGAGGAACCATGTGATTACCTGTTGGCTGTTAGTGTTAATCATATAGAGGGCAAAATTTTATTCATAAATAAGTTAGCTACGCACATCAACAACTGTCAACATGAGAAAGCCTGCCCTGGCAAATGTCAAAACCAAGCGTGAAAAACAACTATACAAACCACTGAAAGTAAACGGTACATTACAACCAACTCTGTTGAGTTATAAACATTGACTAAGACAACAGGGGAGCTTGGATTTACAAGTAAAACACCAATCAGGTACAAGTAATTTTGCCCAGAATTTAGGAAAAATGCTCTCCTCATTAGTCAATTATATTCGAGTAATGTTGCCCTCTATATGATTAGCCTATTTACTGTACAGTACTGGTAGTTTAGGGTGCAAAAACATGCAATAAAAAGACTATAGCTGTGTTTAAAACATGGGCCTGGACCACAATTTTGTAGTATAAACAAGCAATTACTGTATACTGGTTAGTGGTAATATGTGCACTGCACTGCTGTAGTGAGTAAGGGAGAGCTCGGAGTAGACAGACAATAAATGGATGAGCGTCAAGCTCATATCCTCAGAAAAATGATTCTGAGTTACAATGATGTATATACTGATTCTATTGATATATGTTCTATGCGGGTTGAATTTACTACAGCAGTTAACACATTAAAATTACTGATGTATAGTAACTGCCGCATAGGCACTTATATCATTTGAACCAGTAGATCATTGTTACCTCTCTCCATCTGAGTCTCGATGGCTCAAATGGTTAGAGTCATCAGTAATCAGAAGGGAATACTTTTTCTGAGGATATGAGCTTGACGATCGTCTTCCGGCTGTATGTATTGTATACTGGTCTGTATTCCATAAACAATCTGTGTTTACTCCATCCATTATGAAACATCTTAGGCCTACAGTAGCTGGCCTAGTGGGCCATAACTTATTGTGTCTAGACTTGGACAACACTGGTCCCAGACTTGCAATGTAAAATACATGTACAGCTTACCGGTATAGGATTATGTTGACATTGGGATGTTGACACTGATCACTATGTCAGCAGAAATTGTTGGGAATCGGATTGAACAAGTACTGTGTCAGCTAGATCATTGTCAACAAGCAGGCTATAGGCATGTTGTCCTGAATATTTTGGTTTTATGCCATGCTTTGTTGCACATACATATGGCTTTTGCATTAATGACCATCAAAATATGATATATGCTTTAGGCATTATTAAATAATAATTATAATACAATAATATTTATACAGGATAGCCCCTTCAATGCTAACACTGGTATCAATGGCAGTCTTATTTCCTAACAAATTAAAGTTATTGCAAATATAAAAACATAATTCATATATGTTCAGTACAATGTTACAAAAACTAATTTAGTCATTATTTATGTTTAGTCAAAAATTATAAGTCAATTAAGGCAATTGATAAGGTGCAAAAACATCATTGAGATGAAATTAGTTCCTTAGATATGATATGAAAATGCCTTCACAGAATTTCTTAACTAGCATTACACAATGTAACTTTCTTCTAATTACAAGAGGTACCAATCCTACGGTTTCTATTAACCAATCAGTTTCAAGTCCCGAGTTAGGAAAGATCAGTTTCTCTGCTCTGCGTTGAGACCTCTCGAGAGAAATCAATATTAAGTTATCCACATCCCGGGTAGAATTATCAAATTGCTGTATATAATCTATCCACACCAACAATCATGGAAAAACCCTAATATGTGTCTTACTAAACCCAATTTGAATGGGCCCTATATATTTGCACTATGTATGCACCCGGCCTATGATAAAGATGCACTTTCTTCCTTCAACAGCCAATAGTGTCTGTTTATACTAACTATTACCATTAAAGGGTATATGAAGCGAAAATTGAGATTACTTTCTTATTGATTTATTTGAAAGAACTCATAAAACGATAAAGAATGGCTTTTTACAGTTCTTTCCTATCTTATCTCGTTCTTGAGTTATTCAAGGTTGCATAATATGACCTATGACGTCACTAGTTGTACTCACCATTATGACCAATCTGAAAATGAAGCATATCTTCAAAACTATTGAATGAAATTACTTGAAACTTTGCATAAGTATACAGTTCACTAAATTGAATATCCCCATGTCAACTATATCGTTGCCATAGTGACAGATTAGTTCCCAGATTCCTTTCTACCTGAACCAAAAAATTCTATTTTCTAGCATGCGCTGCAAATATTATGATTTGAAGTTGTTCAATTTTCTTGGCAATGCTATTGAAAATATACTTCACTAGTCCACAGTCAAAAATTGTTTTATAAATGGCAGAAAATAAAGAAGTTGTTTAAAGGATTAACGGAACCTGGGGACTAATATGTTACCATGGCAACGATAATGTTGACATGGGGATATTCAGTTTAGTGAACTGTATACTTGTGCAAAGTTTCAAGTAATTTCATTCAATAGTTTTGAAGATATGCTTCATTTTCAGATTGGTCATAATGGTGAGTACAACTAGTGACGTCATAGGTCATATTATGCAACCTTGAATAACTCAAGAACGAGATAAGATAGGAAAGAACTGTAAAAAGCCATTCTTTATCGTTTTATGAGTTCTTTCAAATAAATCAATAAGTCGTCTCAATTTTCGCTTCATATACCCTTTAATGTATTTAGTTATTTATTTTTATGTCATATAAATTCAGACAATAGAAAGCTTGCAGAGATATTGTCCACTGAAAGTCTATTCAGTTTTGCAAATGAATGGGCTATTATCTAATTCAAGTACAACTAAAAGTTAGTAAGAACTAAAAGAAGTACAGTACTGCGCTATACAAGTTTCAAACAGTAAGCGGGCGAGGGGTTGTTGCGTATACGTATTTCTAGTATAAATATTATGTATGAACAAGTGTATTCATTGATCTTTAAATAAAGACTGCATAGAGCAACTATTGTTTGGATGCCTCGAAAAAATGAAGCCGGGGCTATTTCGCGGCGGCCATCTTGAAGTGACCACCCTATATATACTCATGGCCAGAAATGACGGACATTCGTATTGCACGTGCGCGAAATAATTCGCCTTGTGATGCAGTCATATTTGTAACGTTTATATATGGCGTAATTATAAATTCGCCAAATTGAATAGCTTCTAAGTTAGTTTCAAAGTTTGCCGCAATCGAAACAGAATGAACAGGTGATCTGAATGCGTCTCAACAACACAAATGTTTGTTAGCCTTCAAACTCGCCGTACTTTTTAAACATTAATTTTCAAGCGTCGCCCTTATAGTTTGAATAGGAATATTACACGGACTCACAGTTATTGCGTTTTTTTACATTCCATGGGCAACTATTTTTAGTTACCGCAATCGTTTATCATCAACAAATTATTCTTTGATATTATTTGTTACGTTAGGTTGAAATATTCGAAATAACGGCCGTACTTTTTCGTTTTGAATCTTCAAAACATAGGACATTGCCAACCGGCAAAACAACGTGTCATCTTACTTTACCTTCAAACACACGGCTTTCCTTCGCTGATATAACCCGCAGCATTGTTCAAAGTTTACTATGGTTTGGATAAGAATACTTAGTGAAAACGTAGCTTTACAATGCTATCGGTGCCTTTGGGATAACAAGGTATAACACCGGCGTAATTACTTAGCTAACACATAAGACGAGCATGATTGGAAGTCAGATTTGAGTCTTTGAGAAGACGCGTGACATTTGAGATGAATAAATTAAACGCATGATCGATGGGTCGTAATATGATCCACGGGGATACGGAGGGTTAAATGGGGTTTTAAGCGTAATGCTGCTACACAAATAGCGCAGGCTCAATGTCCACAATTTCTGGCCATGTTTATTTCAATTTAGAACACAAATTACGGCTGGTGGCCGCAACGCGCTAATTCTGGCTTCATAGTTACTGTTATGGAGCTGTAGTTTGTGTTCTATATTATGGAAAAACAAAAATAGTATATCAAAATTAACCAAAGCCCAATTAACCAAAGCGGTAAAATTTAAATACAAGGAAAATTCTTAAAATCCGCATTTAGATAAATAAATCATTATACTCTAGTTGAATTAATTGAGTTTTAAAACGGGCAAATAAGATATTGTAGAACCGACCATCCCATCCCATGGCTATTATTTTACGAGGTTGTAACAAAGTGACAGACCGCGTAGTGTTTTACAAAGTGGGCAGAGGCGAAAATAGGAGATAAGAAAAAATCGATGTGTCACACTACTATACGTCAAACTGACATAAATACGAAGTATTATTAAGAATCCGAAGGACGAATTTTCATCTCTGTTTTCTTCAAGGAGTAATTCTTTTTCCAGCCAATCCAAATGACACCTTGACCATCTTTAGTACTGTAACCATGATCATACTGACCATTTAGTTTGGAGTGGTAACACGCGTTGTACCACCAAGCATCCTTTCTCCTAAGAGCACATGAATTATGCCAACGATCGTTATCTCTATCCATAGTAGAAAAATTCATTCCATTATGATATGAAAGAGAATCACCAGCATCACCTGAAACATGAGTCACAGTGTGGATAGAAATTCATAATGATCCGTAATGACCGCGCTCGGTTAATAATCACGTAAAAACTTTGATATAAACACGCAGGATGTTGTGAGATTTGAGAAAAGCGTAACAAAAATATCAGCCATAGGTGAGTGTCTTTTAGTTTTTCGAGAGTCTCACAACATCCCAAGTGTTTATATGTAAGGTTTATTTTGGAGCAATGAAGAGATATGTGGTTTACCGTAGTTATTACTACATTGAGTCGGTTTCCTTTGATGTACCATATGCGCCATACATCCCTATAAATACTAATAAGATAAGAAAC
Organism: Chrysogorgia sp. JL179-B06; assembly: GCA_035772405.1. Classification (NCBI taxonomy): domain Eukaryota; kingdom Metazoa; phylum Cnidaria; class Anthozoa; order Scleralcyonacea; family Chrysogorgiidae; genus Chrysogorgia; species Chrysogorgia sp. JL179-B06. The sequence goes on from JAYKKM010000440.1 coordinate 568,754, forward strand.
GAAGAAAAACTAGGAAAATCTTTGTCCAAGGTGGACAAAATGGACAACACTTTGTTGGAAACCTCCTCAATGTAATAATAAGTCAGATAAACACATCGAACGTCGGGATTTATGCGATATACAGCCCTCGGACGCTACGCGTCCTCGGGGCTGTATGCCGCATAAATCCTTCGTTCTCGGTGTTTGGAAACTTAACCAAACGGGAAATAAATTTGCACAACTTACTATGGTAATTATATAATTATTTGGCGATGCATTTATTTTCTTGTGGATACAAAGCTACAATCAGTCACTATTGAACTTAATTAATGTTATACCATTGTTTAAATTCACCAATAACTTATCGTAGCCATGTGGGACAAGCAGTTGCTGCACCAGCCGCTTATAAGCGTGTAATTACCATTGCAAGTTGTGGAAACATCGTTTCCGATTGGAAATATCATTTTAAGTTTCCTATCCAGTTTCCCGCCATTATTTATGGCTTTATTCATCGCGAACGTTGCCCGACATAATTAAATCACATCCGCTGGGGACCTCCAAATAACCGTCTAATTATATATTCCACATGTACAAGGTCGATTGCATGAAAAGCAGATGCTTTTGTTACATTGATTATTGAGAATGCGTAGAACGATAGAACTGACGTGAGAAACAATAAAATAATAATACAAATGTGTGGTCAGAATTCAAGGACGTAAATTTGAATTGTAAAGTTTTTTCTTCTTATAGCTGCTTGCACATGCCCTAGAAATGTGTAGAAACTGCTTTCTTGAGTTCAATTCATGAGAGCACTATATGACGTTTATAACACAAAATTTAGTCCAGACTAAAACAGACAACGCATACAAAAATAAGAAAGTAAGTGAGAAATGTACGCTTAATAAAGTGAAGTGTAGCTAGTTAGGGTCAAAATTCTCAGTTTTGCCAAATGCAGAGATCACAATTGGAAGTGTAGCGGGTATATTAGAGGGAAATATCAAAGACTATTATCTCTAATATTCCTCTCTCATTCCCTTTTGAACATTAGAGGGTAATTAGTTGGGAATATGAATTCATTGTTTGTAAAAGTTATTTATCGAAACCTCGAGAAGTAAGTCAGAGGTCGATATAAACAACGAATTTAGTTCATGATTTAGGTTTCCGTCGAACAAAACTAATTTTGAACATAGTTTTGTCCTTGTTTTGTCCTTGTTTGAACATAGAAGTATTGTCCTTGTTTGCGACTTCATATATGGTGGTGTCATAAATATATTTCCAATTGCCAACACTTGGGGTTCTAAGATCGTTGATCAAAAGGATGAATAGCCGGCCCACTCCGAAAAGCAATCGTTGGATAGTTTAACACGTTGCACTCTGTTCATCAGGAAGTCAAGAATCTTCTTTTTAACTAATGATGGAATAGAAAGATGGATAATCTTCTCTGCAATAATATGGTGGTCTGAGATAAAACGCTTTGCCGTAATTAAACAAAACCACCATAACTGCGTTTTCGGTTCCATCAGTGGCCTCTGACCAATTATGAACCATTGAGATAAGCGCTTGGGTCGCCGAGGAACGGGCAATACCCCCAAATTGTGCAGCATCGACTATGCTTGATACTGCAGGAGCGATATATTCCTCAACCACAAAGTCCTCAGCTAATTTTGAGACCGCAGACGTAAGAGATATTGGTCTGAAGTGCTTATTAATATCGTGTACACAGGGCCGGATTAGCACAGTAGCAAATGTAGCAAATGCTTTGGGGCCCCCGCGCTGGTGACGGACCGCGTGTCCGCTTGGGGCCCTGGAAACCAAAGCAACGAAGAATAAAATCAGAAAATCGTACAAAGTACCAAACACTATCTATTCAAAGAGGCATTTTACTTTGTGTTACTTATAAGTATAATATAAGCCAAGTAAAACAGATATAAAGTGATAAAGTCTCTACTAACTGATAAAGTCTACTTACTGATAAATTCTCTACTCTAAAAACATCATGGAACAGCTTCTCCGCTCCAAACTCTCACACATTGAGAAAAGCATGCACGTTCTTGTATATAAGCACCGTATCATCATTATTATATATCTCAACACTGCAAAACTATTAAGTACGGTTTATAACAAGTTAATGTTAACCATGTTACAACGAACAACTTTACCAAGTCCCAACCACCCAAATTTTTCGACAGAGGACAAGGATTTTCCGACAAACGTCCCTGCAAAGTCGTTTGGGCGTGAGCGCCCCCCCCCCACACACACACACACACACACACACACCCTCCCTCAAGATACGCCACCAATTTGATACGGGCCCCGTGCAACCTTAATCCGGCACTGCGTGTACAGGTTTTCCCTTTGGAATAGGAGTAATGTTGGCTTTTTTCCAAGCAAGAGGAAGTATTTGTTCTTGAAGGACACATTCAAAAAATACTTTAAAAATACTAAATATTTAAGAAAATAAAAAATACTTAAGTAAAAGTACTTACGTATTTCCATAGACGACGTTTTGGACGATGTGCCCTTCTTCAGGTCAGATGGAGAATGAGAGCAACGCGTGCGATATATATATTATTTATTTATTATTTATTTATTAACTTTATAACCATACAAGAATGCAAATATACAGTAAATAAAGAGTGCAATACTTGAACATGATTGAAGGAATGATCAACAGGACAGGAGTCCCATGTGAAGACCAACCGAACAAAAAATTACATAATAAACATATATAAGTAAAAACACAATAAAAAACTAATACACAAATTACATAAGAATAAAGATTTAAGAGCAACAACTTGGATTGAAAGAACGACATTTAGAACAGAAACTTTTCCAGGTGCGCAGTCTATTAACATCGAAATTGGAGACTAACTTAGAAGAGTAGTGAATATAAAGTTTATGTTTAAAAATGGAAACAGAAGTAGTATTACGAACTATCGGAGAGATATCGTTCCATAGAAATACAATTCTGATAATCATTGAGGATCATGATAATTTGCTTTTAAGCTTCTGACATTCTGACACAAAATGTTAAGAGAACCGCATGGTCCGGGATTAGTTTGAACATCACCAGATAAACTAATTAGAAAAAATGATAAGTAGGAGATATGGAGTAAAAAGCGGCCGCCAAACACAGGTTTCCGAAACGCATTCGTAAAAGGATTTTGTTTCATTGTTAGCCAACGAGCACGACTATTAATACCCATAGTTTTAACAAATGTGATATTAAAACTCGCGCAAAACAACTTGTGATTGCGTAGACTTGTTGAAGAACTGCTGTTCCAATGGTGAAACCCGTGGAAAGATATTAAAAAATAGGCAAAAATTAACAATTTTCTCGAACAAACGGTTTTTAGGTTTTTTTTGTTTTTTTTTGTTTTGTTTTTTTTGTTTTTTTTGTTTTTTGTTTTTTTTTATATCTCTGAAACTCATTAATAATTCGTGAGCAAATTATTCAATCAGATCTTCTAAATTGAACCACTTGATGACACTAGAAATGCCAGTAAAGTACTGGGCAGAGGACTAGAAATATTTTTTCCAGTCCAAGGACAAGAAATAATATTTCCAGTCCGGTGCTGCGAATATGACGTCAAGAACTAATAGGGATTACATTTATCATTAATAATCCACTTAGGGATTACACTTAGGGATTACACTAATTGATTTTGAGAAGTCATTCAAAGGCCTCGAAATCGGACTAGACCGGGTTTTCAAGTACTCCGATTTGTTCCAGTCCTCGGCTTCGCCTCGGACTGGAACAAATCCTCGTACTTCAAAACCCGGTCTAGTCCTCTTTCTCGGCCTTTAAATATTACTTCTAAACCTAATTAATAATTCATAAGCAAATCACAAAGGAAAATCACTACCCGTATCCGACGAATTGAGGAATGAAACGTCGTTTTTTACTTTTAAACAAAAATGTAGAAATTTTTATGAAAATTGACTAGTACAGAACATTTTAAAGAATTTTAAAGAAGTACATTTTAAAGAATTACATTTTAAAATAGGATTAATTTAATTTTTAATTTTTATATTTATTTTTACAGGTCCTTGAGTGATAGCAGCTAGCGTGTGCTTGGCTGACCAAGCTAACCTGTATAAATATTGTATATTATTATTATTATTATATCTGATATAGACCCGCTCGAAATTTCTCCCTGGTTTTTAACGGCTTAGATAACGTTAATTTTCAAAATTACTACGCCAATGAACGCATGAAATGATTCTGTTTAGAAGACATACGGTCTATATCATATCAGCTCTAAAACACTAAAAACACGGTAAATATTACATAATGTGTGTGACGTAATGGTGATCATAAGCATTAAGTTGTCGCGAAAATATATCATGCAATTAAATATTAAATTGATAAAATTAGCACAATGTTCCCAATTGGCGCGGTAGCTCAACTGATAGAGCAGTGGACCGGAATCCCGAAGATGTGAGTTTAGATCCTGCTCGAGTCAACAATTTTCAGTCGACTCAGTAGTGTAGGTTAATCATGTCGATTAATTTTCATGTTACCTGAGAATGATTATGAAATATATCTGTATTTTACCATAGAATTGATAATTGCTCGTAAAAATCTACTCAATCGGTTTATAAGTGAACAAATCGCCGCAGCACATCAAAGAAAACCGACTCAATCATGAACAAATTAATGTCACTCACCTGAATATCCTTCAACAGTTAACGTGTAATTTGTACTTTCATCTTCTACTTTAAATGTCGAGTAACTGGCATATTTATTTTCCCGTTCAAAATCTTCCAACTCGACTCTTAATTCTGTGGCATTCTTTTTTGTGAGTCGATTGATCTTGTCCAGTCCCAGCCAAAATTCACCAGACATATTTCCAAAGCCATTTTTATAGTCCTCCCATCCACGATAGAAATCTACACTTCCATCTTGCCGTCTCTGAAACACAGTCCATCCTCCTCCGTCTGTTGTCATATCACAGCTGACGTTAAAAACTCCAAGTCCATCAGGATCAATTGAATAGACGCCATCTTGGGTTTTTCCCATTTTGTTCAACAAGTCTGCACAACTTCGCATGACTATAAATATTTGATTTGTAGTTTAGTAGCAAACGTTCAATCTCAAACGTTTAATCTCAAGAATATAGTTTATTATACTTTTATGGTTTAATCTAATAGTTTCTGAAGCCAAAATCTCTATTATGAAATCAAAATCTCTACTTGTTGGAGAGTTATAATTTTGTGCACTAAATACACTAAACACCCGCTATTAAGTACCTTCCAACTATAAGAACCTCAGGATGAAATTCAGAATTTTTACCCCTTTAAACCAGAACCTATTTGAGCCTGATATTTGAAAGATGTTCTTATGTCAAAAAATCAGTTTATAATTATACTGTAGCAAAGTGTTAAACAAAGTTGATAATTGTAGAGCTCTGAACTCCAACTGCAGGACAGTATGCACGCAATCATGTAACAGTGTACTTCTATAAACTGTAACATTACTGTAATGTATAACTGGGTGTACAGTGTTCAGTAATATGGAGGATGTACCTTTGCCTTATCATCTACAAAAACCTGTTAATACTGCAATTTCAACCATTAAATTACATAGTTTATTGAATTGTGGTTTCATAGTTTTTTATGGTAAAAGAACCTTCAGTCTATAAGAACCTAACATCTAAATTATTCGTGGGTGTGACCATGTTCTATGTCATATAGAGTCCCTCGAATTATATAGACGACCACGAAACCGAAGGCCCTCGTGGCCTTCTATCTAATTCTCGGGACTATATATTCCATAGAGCACGTCACCATTGTCTAAATTATACACAATAATTAACGATATATAGATGATGTTACATTTTTCTGCGGAGTGTTGGTATAATCGATACTATAAGTGGCGTTCTTGCTTGACGGAATGCAACAGGAAATCGCGAATGGCGTATTTTTCAACAAAAATTATCATACAAAACAAAGTTATATTGAAGTATTTGAAATCCCAATGGATGACTAAAAACCTAAAGCGCTGACTGCGTTACCAGATAGCAAGTTTGAATTACATATTTTCTAGTTCGCACAAGCTTCAAAGTTCTTGAAAAAACGAGTCTAATTAGTGACTCAACGTTTAACTTTACTAACTGGCCTTACTGATGCTGACGTTCTAGCAGTTGATCAACGTTGTCTTCAGAACGTGAAACGTCCTCAGTGACGTCTGTGTAGAACAAAGACGATGTAAAGTTTACTTTTATTATTCATTTTCTTTGTTTTTCATGAAAAAGTATATTGAAATAATACGGCATCCGTGGTTTTAGGACACGTGACTTGCTAATACCATCACGAGAAGATAAATTTCGTATTTCTAAGCGACCATATGTAATGTGATGTTTATTATTTTTAAATCGATGAAATAATGATGGTGATATCTACACATGCATGTCTTCGAAGATAAAAATGAGATATATTTTTATTGCTCACATGCATTTAGGATTTCATTTTTATATTCACATGGTAAAGATATATTTTTCTGAATAGGAAAAACCTAGTATTTCATCTATATAATAATATCTAAAATGTTTTCTGAACGTTCTATCATCTCCCTTCATAATATCGTCATATCCAGTTTCTCAAAGAACATAGCAGTTTACATTTTAATCTATTAGTATTTAAGTTATACCTGTGCAGTTGGAAGTTTTGTTAAATCTATCCTTACACTTGCAAGTATGTGAACCAATAATATTTACACAGTCGGCATTTGTGTTGCAGCAATTGGAATTACACTCACGATTTTCGTAAAATTTAACAGAAATGTTATTAAAAATAAGCATAATATCTAAAATGTTTTCTGAAAGTTCCTTCATAATATCATATCCAATTTCTCAGAGAACGTAGCAGTTTACATTTTTATAGTAATTATTTTTATGACAGGAATTGGAACAATACTCGTCATTAACAAGGATTTTATTAAAAATATATCGATAATATTTAAATTTTTTGTGAAAATTCTATCATCTTCCTTCATAATATCATATTACCCAATTTTTGGAGAATATAACAGTCTACATTTTTATAATTATTATAGATTATCAGTATTTAAATTTCCTTTGCAGTTCCATTACCAGTAAATCAATTCTTACACTACTGTCATGCATATAAACCAATACCATAATACACACTCAGCATTTTCGTCATTGTAGAGATTGGGACTACATTTGTCAATTTCTTTAAATTTAACATGAATTTTATTAAAAATCAGGATAATATCTTAATGTTTTCTGAAAGTTCCATCATAATGTCATATCCAATTTTTCGGAAAACTTAGCTGTTTAGTTTTCTAGTTATGTACTATACAAGAAAAATAAAAAATAATACACAGATATGTATTTAAGAATGCAGTGGAAAAACACGTGTGGAAGTTTAGCAGCACGAGAAATCGCCCGAGCCCGAAGGATGAGCTTTCCTTTGCGATTCCGAGTTCTCCCAATCTATCACGAGGTTTCTTTAACTGTATGGGAACACGGGAAAATGTTTTCTATTTTTTTAGTGAATTAGCATTGCTATATGGTTATCCGGTATCACTTCGTTAAACAGCTCGCATTAACACAATTAATGGATCACCACATACTGTATCATATGCCAATTTAAAGTAAATTTATTTTGCCAACTGTTTTATTTACCAAAAGAAAAATAATTGTGTTGGTTTCTGGAGTTTAAAGTGCTTTGTAATTCAGTTTGTTGTTTTGTTGTACTGTTGTATTCTCCAATATATTAACTACCATAACATGTCTGCGATTTTTGATATGTCGCGTACTTCCGATTTTATCGTGTTATGAATGTGAAATTTGTCGCAACTTGATGCAATTTATTTAATAAAAATTGAACCAATGAAATCGCCGAAACGTTATGGTACATAATTTATCAACAACTTCAAAATTAACAACTTCAAAATTAAAACGCAAACTGAATTGCAAATATATATTTCTCTTTTGCTACATACAGTCGGCCAATTTTTTCGGTGAAATTAGATTTCATAACCAACTTGTATGATTAATTAGCTTTTAATTGATATACGATATGAGGTGATAGCATTAATAGGGGGCGCAATACGAGCTTTTTTACGAGACGATACCAAGTAACCTCGCTTCCTTAAATTATTTCAATTTTTCATACCTTTCTCGCATCGTTGGCCAGTAAAACCTGAAAGACATGAACATTTCTTGATATTTTCGATGCATCTTCCGCCATTCTTGCATGGTAAGCCGCATGTGCAGTCAAACGGCTAGATCAAATAAAATAAATAAATATTTAGACCACGAGTTCTGTAGTAGTAAGTTAAAGCATGGGTAGTTACAAGACTAGATAGGAAACTAGTGAACACATGGGGTGATTTTAGCCCGCTGATTGGTTAAGTCGCATTTACTCTTGTTGAAATTAATGGTTGAAATCTGGTTGTATTTTGTTGTGACGTTGATGGCGTACGTAAGTGTTGTTGATTTGCTGCAGATGTTTTTAAGTGTTATTTTAGTTCTCCTTATTCATACGTTCAGATAACTATTTTGGTATCAGAAATTATTTTAATTCTTAACAAACCTACTTATGCCACGACTGAGTATTCGAGGCAAACGAACGTTGTTTAAGTTTACAGAGGTTTGTGTTTAACAATGACTTCATATGATGTCTGTTTGTCTTCGTTTCGTTAGCCTTTTTCCTTAAAATCATCCAGACATGAATTGAATTACGTTCTAAAGTAATTTGTTGTTAATATTTCCTAAAACGTACTTAAAATATAGTTTGTTTGTCTTCAAATCGACCTAGAAAGTTTCCCGCCAAAACTAGCAGTGCATTCATCGTTTGCATACATGGATGTGTTTATTGTATTTCAGATACATAGATCTCGTAGTTACACTTCACTTACTCTTTTGGGATGGATCAGTAGAAGGTATTCGTAAGTTCTGTTTTCTTCCAATTTCTCAGCGGGTTCCTCCGATGCAAGAGCGTGAAATAACTCACAATTTTCTTTCCCGTCCTCCCAAGGTATTGTCCGGAAATTTGCTGATCTACAACAAGCGTTGCTAGCGCAGTGCATTCCACAATCAAACGCTGACAAAGCTTTGAGATGTTTATGGACTGTAGAGTTCAAACGATTTGCTATGAATCCTAAGACAGAAAGAAGTGAGGAGGAATTACAAATCAAATTATGTAAAAAGTTGACGTCGAAATTTCGACGTCGATTCGCGACGTTGTTTCGACGTCGATTCGCGACGTTGTTTCCCAGTGGGCAAAACGACGTCGAAAAAGTGGTCGAAAACGCAAACCGAATCGACGTCGAAATTTCGACGTTGTTTCGACGTCGTATATCGACGTTATGTATCGACGTTCTTTCAACGTCACACTGCGACGTCGAAATGACGTCGAAAATTCTTGAGAACGCAAATTGAATCGACGTTGAAATGTCGACGTTGCTACAACGTCCATATTATGCGACGTAAATAACATATTTCTCGCATGGATTTGCTTCAGTATTTATTACATGTTATGTCAGACATATTTCTCAAAGTACTTTATTATTCACAAAACGATTGAATCCTACAGTCTTTAACCATTGAAAATATAAATTATATATATATAGAAGCATGCTATATAATAATATGTATAAGTGACTCACTGTCCTAGCTCCTCGTCTCGGCAAGCATTCGCATATTATATATATAAGGTAATACGAAATAGTCCTTGTTTCTTGATCAGTAATAATAAGTGATCAACAGAATTATTGTTTCTCAAGACATGCAAAGTCTCCATAGAATATTTGTGTTTAGCCGCCAGCCGGAACACGTTGTCGTTGTATCCATTTTCTTCATTGAATATATAATACAGTAATATCTTTATTAACCCAAGAATTTAGTCAGAAGAAGTATAGTGGTGATCCTTTGTGAAATATATTGTTACAACCATCAGAAAAAACTTTAATTGTCCCTTATAGTTGTTGACGCTTGCATTCGATCGCTCGATACATGTGATTAAGCATAGCTTAATTAACAGTTGCCCTGGATCAAAATTTGACCTTTTCTGATTGGTTTAAGCGGACACGGACCTCTGCGAAGTTTGTAGCTAAATTAAGATCAGCGTCAGTCTCGTCTGATTGGTTAAAAATTCATATTCGACATTGTCAAATTTATGAAATGAGAGTTTTATCACGGTAACAAATGATTGCTAGTTATTACAAGATCTTTTGCTGAAATTGTTGTGACGCTAATGCAACCATAATTCAACGTTGAATCAACATCTATTTCTAACGTTTAATATACCGTCGATAAAGCTACATATGCCAATTGTCGTGAAATATGAAGACGCTATATGCAATCAAAATTCAACGTCGAATCGACATATATTCTGACATGGATATAACGTCGATAAAGCGACGTCGATTCCACGTTGCGGTTTGGTCTAAAAATATGATAACGTATAAATACGACCAAAATTTAACGCCGAATTGAAATCTATTTCTGACGTTAGTACAACGTCAATAAAGCGACGTTGATTCTACGTTCAGCTTGGTCGTAAAATATGATGACACTTTCGAAATGATCGATGTTTCTACCACATTTCGACCTAAAATCGACGTCGAAACGACGTTGTGCTCACACTGGGAATGCTACCGAAATTCCAGTCAAAATAACGACGTCCGCACTGACGGTTGTGTTTCGACCGATCGAAGTGTTGGTAGCGTAAACGCAATCGAAATTCGACGTCGAAACAACGTCTTTTACCGACGTTATCACAACGTCGACAAAACGACGTCGAAACAACGTTTTTAACCGACGTTGTCACAACGTCGGCAAAACGACGTCCGGATAACGTCGATGTCACGTTGTGCTAACAACGGAAATGCTACCGAAATTCGAGTCGTAATGACGACGTCGCACTGACGTCGCATTTCGACCGCGAAGTGTTCGTAGCGAAAAGCAACCGAAATTCGACGTCGAAACAACGTCTTTTACCGACGTTGTCACAACGTCGACAAAACGTCGTCGAAACAACGTCGATATCACGTTGTGCGACGTCGCGATCTGATTTCAACCAAAAATCGACGTCGCTACAACGTGTTAGTTCTTCTGAAGCTGTTGCGAATGCATAAAATGTCCAAGAATAAGAATATAACAATTTATTATCAATAAAGGTATGGAACTAAAACAAAGAAACATTTGTTTGAGTAAGCTCATGTGCATGCTATTCAAAACAGTAAAATTAATTTGTTTTATTTACAACCACCATATTGTTAAAGTGCCTAGTATCTGATGTTTGGGAATTTTACATATTCGAAATATTTGGGTCTTCCTGAGCAAAATCATAATATATCTTGTTAGCCAAAAATTTCATCTTCATGCATTTTTTGCTGTCAAAATTATCGGATGAACTAATTCAAAATTTGCCACACCATGACGAAGGCTGTTCTTTCACACTACGTCAGGTATCACCAAAGGAGGTCATTCGAGAAATAAAGCGACTATTATGAATGGACTGTTCCACTGGTGTTGATCAAATACCTGTAAAGTTTATAAAAGCTGTTGCTGAGGATTTAGCTGGGCCTCTTTCTTATATTATTATACTATTCATCTTTTCCCCAAGTTTGGAAAATGGCACGTATCTCACCTATTCCTAAAATCGCTCATCCGAAAACTGAGAAGGATTATCGTCCAATATCAATATTACCTGTGTTATCCAAGGTCTTTGAGACACTCATACTTCAACAACTCCTATCATTTATTGATGATCTTTCATTATTAACACCACGCATATCTGGTTTCCGTAAGGGGCATTCTACGACTACAGTATTGCTGGGAATTCGTGATGACCTCATACGTGCAATGAAAAGAGGAGAAGTATCTATGATGGTAAGTGCAGATTTCTCCAAGGCCTTTGATACGGTACGATTTAAATATGTACTGGAGAAAATGCATGCGATGGGCTTTTCAAACAAATTTTTACTATGGATGACCAATTATCTTACCGAACGTCAACAATTTGTCCATCAATTTGAAATCAAAACTAGCTGCGTTGCAATTCTGGGTACCATGCACAGGGGTCAATTCTTGGTCCAGTAATTTAATTGGAAGAATACCTACAGTGTTCCTGTTATCAACATGCCGACGACACTACATTTTTTCAGCACTCTAATTAGATATATGAACTTGATGACTGCCTAACGAAAATAAATAACACGATATGGAGTCTAGAAGATTATTCATCTAATTCCAACTTAGCATTGAATAAATCCAAAACAAAATGGATGATGATTTCAACTATACAAATGTCTCGTGCACACGACTTAGAAGAATATCCGCTGAGATAACTTGTAGTGGAACGATTTTGGAGAGAGTATCAACAACAAAGCTATTGGGAATTACTTTCCATGAACATCTTAATTTGGGTGAACATGTGACCACATTGCTCTCCTCATGCTACTGTGTTTTATCAGCACTTCGGAAATTGAAAAATTTAGTCCCGTATTTTGTACGTAAACAATTAGTTGAATCTTTGGTCCTATCCGAAAATTGAACTACTGCAGCACCGTATTTCATCCGCTGCCTATTTACCAACTCAAACGACTCCAAAGAGTTCAAAACGCATGTGCAGGGTTTGTCCTGAAAAGATATGCATCAATCGACGATCTACGTACTTTAAACTGGTTACCAGTCGAAAGAATGAGGGAACTAATTCTTATGAAAATGACACACAAATCACTCTATAACCAAGCATTCCCTGTATACTTTAAACTAGAACTACACGTAGTAAACTCTTATAATTTACGATCTCTGACAGCACCAAAATTAGAGATTCCAAAAGAAACGGGTACATTTCAAGATAGCGCAGCCAAATGTTTTAATGTCTTACTGGATAATATTAGATCAGAAACTGATTATAATAAATTCGGCGGGATGGTCAAGAACTATTTATTCGAAATGGACTAGTAGATGTATAATTAGTATGTATTTTAATTCATTTAGTAATAAGTTTTTATATATTAACTTACCAACATCTTTTTAATTTTTTTATAACAAATTTGTAGTTGATATTTAAATGTATATAATGTGTAATGTAATATATTTGTAGTAATATTTTTAGATGTATTCGTTAAACTTAGTAGGCGAAGAGCCATTTTGTGGATGTACTATTATTGTTATTATTATTATTATTATTATTATTATTATTATTATTATTATTATTATTATTATTATTATGATACATTTTGTTGCAAGTAACAAAAGAAAAATGCCTCTTGTGACATTACATCCAGTAACTTTGACAGCGAAATACTCCATGAAGATGAAATTTTCAGCTTTTCTGCAATCTGATTGGTTGCTGAGTGGTCTTTACAAACCGGTAAAGCCCGATCATTACAAAACAACTGAAAATTTTAGAAAATTGCGAAAAAATTTAGAAACTGTGAAAATTTTAAAAGAGCCATATAATAAAAACCTTAACCTCCCTTGGTCGGTCTTTATGGCAAAATTATCCTTCCCTTGGTATTTTCGCACAGATCTCGCTCCTTCGTCGCTTGCAGTTTGTACTGAAAGACCACGTGCAGGATAATTTTGCCGCAAAGACCTCCATCTCTGTCAATAAGTGTTTAGTAAAGTCCCCAAACGTGAGATAGGCACTTTAAAGGTCTGCATTGCAACTACGCAATTAATATGAAGTTCGTTATTTATTTTATAAGATAGCGACCTTAAATCGTAGGCCCTCGGAACCCCTATAAATTGGGCTTCTCGCCTTGGTATTCTCTTCACCTAAGAGTGATAAATCAACTAAACTAAGCTAAACTAAACTAAACTAAACTTTGTTTCCAAATCATTGAAAGTTCGTTCCTTTATTGCAAATATTCAGTAATTCTATACATATAAAAACATATAGACATATTGGCAAAATTTTCATTAAGGTTACATTAGATGATGAGAAGATTGGTTATTGCGCGCCAAATTTTAATGTCATATGTATCGCACATTTTCAGTCAATCATTTCTGATTATGAAAATATAAATTTTGTGAGTATTTATTTAAAACTTTTCCCATTTGTAACGAGTTAACGAAGATATATACAACTACACGAAAACCGAAAAATATACAAAATTTGTTTTTGTAGACAAATATTAAAGTAAGCTCGTATCATCAATTATTCAAAACGAAAAACTAATTTAATTCGCATGGCAACTAAAACAAAACTAAAACAAATGTTAATTCTAAGCTAATCAACAACTCAAATTAAAAAAAACAAATTTCAAATATAATTACATTGAAGCATTTTATTCAACAGCTGGTGTAAGGAAAAAACGTTTCAACAGTAGAATAGTGCAATATATTTGGATTTATTTATCTGGATTTTACTTTAAACCTTCCTAAAGACTGCAAGAGATAAATTTTGACAATTTTTTGTCTCGATTTCATTCAAATAAATTACCTGTTTGACAAGTTTGTTGAAACATTGTCAATTTTTAAAATTGTAAATATTCAAAATCGAAACAAGTTCGTTTCATTTCAAACCTTATGAATTCATCTTTAATTTCAGTGTTTTTCATAAACTACAATCAATTTTAAACTAGTCAATGTTTTGATGAGAGCCAAGAGAGTTTTTTACAAAATTAAACATGGGTTGATGCTGCTTCATTTTCATAAACTACAATCAATTTTAAACTTGTGTCAACGTTTTGATGAAAGCCAAGAGTGTTTTGCCTTAAAATACACTATGCTTCATTATTTCTCATAAAATAATCCGTGAGCAAGGAGAGAACTCTCAAAAAATCTGTTGTCTATTCTTAATATTCTCCTTGCTCATGATCAAACGAAGATTAGATCGTTGATAACTTATCAACTCTAATCCTCGTTTGATACTGAGCAAGGAGAATGGAAAGAACTCTGATCATAAACTCTCATGGAATTTTCATGGAATTCGGTTCCTTATTTTATCAGGAGCGATTAATATAATAGAAATATACAACAACTCACACAACATTGTTACCAATGTTATATAATAGTATAGGCTCATCTATTTTCGTTAATTCTCGTTTGAATTTTTGAGAGAAAAAAAAGTCAAAACAATTCTACTACCATCTCTCGTTGACTTTTTCGTCAATGTTTTTGAATAAGGATTTATCTATCAAGTAGTTTTCTGCGAAGCTATAGTGTACAAACATCACTGAATCAAAAACTCTAAATGGTTGGTGTACTGCTGAAATAGTTTATAGAGGTGTGACGTTTAATTCGAGCAAAGGCGCCACAGTTGGCCCGCGGTTAACCGAGTTGGGCGGCTCGGTTAACCAGCTGGCCTGCTTCGTATATTTATAATCTCTTCTTTCAAAATTTCGATTACATAGCAACCGTGCTGGCCCGCCTTACCGGGCCAACTCGGTCAAGCGAGGTGAAAATTTCACCTTTTCCCCATGTGATCGGCTTTTTGCCGAGTTTGCCCGGCAAAGTGGGCTGAAAAACTGTTGGGCTCTTTCTGTGATCGGTCCCTTATGGTTCTTAATTCAGGCTAAATTAAAATGTTAGGCCTCCTATCTATTATTTCGGTAGAACACCAACCATTTAGAGATTTTGACTTGCAAAAGTAATAAATTGAAAGTCGTATATGACTTACCCAGTTTAAACTCCCGTGCAAATGGTGATTGTGAATTGCTCATGAGAAACTTAAAAATAAACATTTTTAAGACTTGACAGGCGCGACCTATCAATCAAACTAGCCGATACATGGACGATCGTCAACTCAAATCCTCCCTGACAGGGATAGCACCTGCAACCTTCTGATTGCCGCTGAGACGCTCTAACCATTGAGCTAGCACCCAGATCATTTATGAAGATCATTCATGTATCATCTGTCTACTCCAAGCTTCCATACAATGCATTCACAACATCATGTGTACATATAATATATCCAAGCATTACTGATATATAGCGACTGCTGCACACAGTCAGTATAGGATTTACTGAAGCGAATGGCAGGGAATTCTGCTAGGGCGTGTTAAAGTATATCCTCTTACAACTGCCATCTTTTCGCTAAACCTCGTCTTATTATTACATAAGTGTTAGTCGTTATCTAAACGGTAACAGGACTGAAGACATAAAATTCCTATTCGCGCTTGACGCGAGCAAATATTATATATATATATATATATATATATATATATATATATAATATATATATATATATATATATATATAACAATAAAATTAGCTTTAGGCTAACCTGCGACTTCTTTATAGGTACAAGACTCTAAGCTTGAATAGGCCGCCTGAGCATCACGGAATTGAGATAACATCATCCATAGGGAAAAAAACTTCATTTGACCTATTGTACAACTTGAAGATCGATTTACGAAAAATGATCCGAGTTTCTGATTCTTTAAACGTGTCATCTTAACAAGAAAATCCATGTCTCCCTTCCATTTGAAGTAATTTACGCAACGTTTATATTAACGTAGTTAAAAATACAATCCTTCCTACTTAGAGGTCCTTATTAAAATGATCTGGGACACTGTTTTCAAAATTATTAAAATTAAGTTCATTATTTATTTAACAAGTTAGTTTCTTTTTTAATCATTCAAAGTTCGCTCCTTGTAAGTAATCTTTGCATTATACTTGGAACAAACAGTGTGCATAATTTATAGTTAATATATAGACAAGAGTGGTTGACTTGTGGCAAATCTAGACAGATTGAAATAAACGCACGAGTTTTTATTTTGAATATTTACAATTTAAAAAATGAACAATGACAATGTTTAACTAAATTGTCAAGCAGGCATTATATTTAGATGAAATTCAGAAGAAAAAATGCCTAAATTTAGCTCTTGCAGTCCTTAATAAGTAGTTTAAGATAAAAACATGGTAAAGATAACCCAATGCATTGCACTATTCTAACGGTTGAACAGTTTTTCCTACACCAGCTGCTGAATGAAATGCCACGTAGTTTATGTATGGCGTCTCAAGAAATTTGTTATTTTCATTTGAGTTGTCAATTAGTTTATATATTTAACGTTCGATTTGTTTTAGTTACCATGCATAAAATGTAAACTAATTTATTTTACGTTTTGAATAATTGATGATACGAGCGTACTCAGATAATATTTTCTTTAACGACGAATCCTAAACAGATCAGAAATGGATGCGAATATTAAATAACACTAAAAGGTATAAAACGTTTCCATACTGTTTTGTACGCTTACTATATTCAAGATTGAAAATATGATATGTAGACCAATTTTGAGTTCAACTGTATATTTATTTTTTTGGTCTTCGTGGGGTACGATAAAAACTGGACGTTACAACGCCCAAAAACAGGTAAATAATATCCCCAAAACAGCCAAGAAGGCTCAAAATGTAAGAGTGCCGTTCCTTATTTTGGAGTGCCCAAAATAAAATTTAGAGGATAGAATAGTGCAATGCATTGGATTGTATTGACCATGTTTTTATCTTAAACTACTTAAAGACTGCAATTTTTAAAATTGTAAATATTCAAAATATAAATTCGTCCGTTTCATTTCAATCTTGTCTTACCGCTTGTTCTTGTCTTGTGTCGGAACAACGAGTGACGAAGTCGTGAGCGAAGTCGCGACTAATCTGCAGATTAGAAATTCTCGCACTAAAATTTACTACAGGACGGTGAACATAGTGAACCAATTTTCAAAGAGTTAAAAATTCTGGACATTTATAAAATCAATGATTATTTAACTAGTTTATTTATGTTTCGATACTATCATATCAAAAATTTACAAATTATTAAGTATTCACAAATTATTTTGTGATAAATAATCAAGTTCATCAACATAACACAAGAAATGCAACACAACTCCCTAAGTCATATAAAATAATAAATTATGTGAAGCATACTCTTTCTAATATTTGGAATGGTCTGGAATCTAACTTAGAAAATATAAAATCCTTTAATATCTTTAAAAATATGATAAAAAACACTTCTTACAAATCCTTCAAATCTCACATAATTAATCCATTATACAATGTAATATATTATACTGTTGATAGTTTTGTTTACTGTGGTTTGCTTGGATTCTGGCAGTTATATTCCCTTATATTGCCAAACTTTAGCCAACCTATATTCAAAATACTGGTTACGCAGGCAGCATTCTACTTTTTCTATACTCTTTCTATATATATATAATATATATATATATATATATATATATATATATATATATATATATATATATATATATATATATATATATATATATATATATATATGTATATATATATATATATATATATATATATATGTATATATATATATATATATATATATATATATATATATATATATATATATATATACATATATATATAGATCGCGTATAAGCGTGAAACTCGAGTAGCGACAGCTTTTTCACTTAATAAATATTCGCTCTACCTATAATGGTATTGAGCGCTCTAAAACCTTTTGCCAACTGTGTGACTTTGTTACATATTCTTCTTGGTATATATATATATATATATATATATATATATATATATATAATATATATATATATATATATAATATATAATATATATATATATATATATATATATATATATATATATATATATATATATATATATAATATATATATATATATATATATATATATACATAAGTCTAACAGTAGGAACATTTAAAAATCTTTATTTCATTAACGTTTCGCGGGGCGCAGCCCCTTCTTCAGAACACTCACATAAACATGTGCGAGCCAGAACATATTAAAAACTAATGAGTATTCAAAATATATACATAAATTAAATCAAATAAAATCGCGTAAATTAAGTTCATTGGGAATAAAAGTATTCAATTTGTAAATCCAAAATGCTTCTCGATCTGTTGGATTACTGACATCTATCCTATATAATATTGACAGATACATCAGAAAGACGCTGATGGCCATCCGTAAAAAAGTGAGCGTACAAATGTTCTGCTGGTATATCTCGTTGACCCTTACCATACCGACTGAGACTACTTTTGTGGTTGTTAAATCTCTTGCGAAATGAAGTAATAGTGCTTCCTACATATAACTTAGTGCACCTCTTACATGTCAAGAGATAAACAACCCCAGAAGAGTCGCAATCGAAATTATTATTTATATAGAAAGTATTCTTACAGTACGAATCGTGAAAGGTGTCAGAGCCCGAGACAAATTTACAAATCTGACACCTGGTTTACCACAAGGTCGCATACCTCTGGGTCCCAAGGTTTGATCAGCCTTGGGAAGCCTGGCCCGAACCAAGACATCCTTAAGGTTTTTAGGTCTGCGAAAAGAAACAAACGGCGCAGACCTAAAAAACCCACGGGTATTAGAACTATTTGAAAGTATGGAGTAAAGTTCATTAATAATTTTGGAAGCTCCAGTACAGAGGCTCTTTTGCCTAAAGCTCGTAATGCCAGTGTCGGTAAAAGACGGCCCCTGATTTTAGATTTCCATCCATCTCTTTCTGGAGCTTCCAAAATTATTAATGAACTTTACCCCATACTTTCAAATAGTTATAAAAACCCGTGGGGTTTTTACGTCTGCGCCTTTTGTTTCTTCTCGCAGACCTAAAAACCTTAAGGCTGTCTTGGTTCGGGCCAGGCTTCCCCTCTCATCAAACCTTGGGACCCAGAGGTATGCGACCTTGTGGTAAATCCAGGTGTCAGATTTGTAAATTTGTCTCGGGCTCTGACACCTTTCACGATTCGGACTGTAAGAATACTTTCTATATAAATAATAATTTCGATTGCGACTCTTCTGGGGTTGTTTATCTCTTGACATGTAAGAAGTGCATTAAGTTATATGTAGGAAGCACTATTACTTCATTTCGCAAGAGATTTAACAACCACAAAAGTAGTCTCAATCGGTATGGTAAGGGTCAACGAGATATACCAGCAGAACATTTGTACGCTCACTTTTTTACGGATGGCCATCAGGGTCTTTCTGATGTATCTGTCAATATTATAGATAGGACAGATGTCAGCAATCCAACAGATCGAGAAGCATTTTGGATTTACAAATTGAATACTTTTATTCCCAATGGACTTAATTTACACGATTTTATTTGATTTAATTTATGTATATATTTTGAATACTCATTAGTTTTTATGTATAAAAGTTCTGGCTCGCACATGTTTATGTGAGTGTTCTGAAGAAGGGGCTGCGCCCCGAAACGTTAATGAAATAAAGATTTTTAAATGTTCCTACTGTTAGACTTGTTAATATTCTGGAACTTTGACGAAGGTTGGCTCCTTGACAAATATATATATACATATATATATATATATATATATATATATATATATATATATATATATATATATATATTATATATATATATATATATATATATATATATATATATATATATATATATATATATATATATATATATATATATATAATATATCTTTAAAAACAACACAACGCTTTGGAATTTTGCTTTTATTTGCGACATGTTTCGGACGTTACTAACTTCCTTCTTCGGGCAATTACATATTCTGACAGTTTGTAAATCTAATTGCATATATAGGGGTATGCTGACATCATCGTGATTGCGTCATATGTGGCATGCGAGTTACATTAGCTGAATTTCGAATGGTAAGTACTAAATAAAAAGTAAAATAGAAGTTAATATAGGTTATAAGGATAATTTTAAAATGATATGATCTTGTTATTTGTTTAGCTCTGGTTTGTCAAGATGGATATAGTATCCTTCTTTTAGTTTTAGTTGGAATTTGGTTTGAGCAGAGTCCAGAATGTTGAAGCATGATGGGAGATTGTTAGAGATTTACATTTTTCTAAAGTCTGAAGATGGTACAGACGACTACAGACGGTACCGTTTCGGCCTTTTGGGCCTCATCAGTGTAGTGCTGATGCGCAGGATGAGGATAACTGCTATTTACAGTCACCCTTGATGCACACAAAATGTGGGACATCAAAAACCATGCCAGAGCGCTCAAACTGCAAGCAGTGAGCGTGCGCACAATGCGTAAGCGACAATGGTTCATCCTGTAGAGCGCTCAATATGACCTAAAGGTCATAGAGCGATATCTAACTACAGACGGTACCGTTTCGGCCTTTTGGGCCTCATATATATATATATATATATATATATATATATATATATATATATATATATAATATATATATATATATATATATATATATATATATAATATTATATATATATATATATATATATATATATATATATAATATATATATATATATATATATATATATAATTATATATATATATATATATATATATATATATATATATAT
>JAYKKM010000440.1:595000-622500 GCA_035772405.1 Chrysogorgia sp. JL179-B06
ATATATATATATATATTTTATATTATATTTTATTATATGACTATTTTCGCGAGCGGTCCGGAACGTGAAATCCGGCAATTTGATTGGTTCCTGAGCGGTCCGGAATCTGCCGTTCCGGACTGCTGAAAATGGTGGCGAATACGAGTCTAACACCTAACACTGTAGAGTTTTCACAGAACGTTCACAACATTTGTGGCCATATAATAAACTTCTTATTGACCTCGCTTGTTCGGTCTGTACTGGTGAAATATCGGACCTCCGTTTTCTGCACAGACCTAGGCTCGCTCCGCTCGCTCGGTCCGTACTAAAAACGTCGGTCCGATATTTCACTAGTACAGACCTCACGCTTGGTCAATAAGTAGTAAATATTATATTATATTATATTATATTATATATATAATATATTATATTATATATATAATATATTATATTATATTATATATTATATTATATTATATTATATATATATATATATATATATATATATATATATATATATATATATATATATATATATATATATATATATATATATTATTATATACACAAGCTCTGGATATGAGCTATTCTGCAATCTGATTGGTTCCTCTACTACTAGGCTATCAGCTCATATCCTACTAGTAGAGTAATCTAGCAAAATGGCTGCCAGATTTGCAGCATTAAACGAAGAAGAAATTCAAGTTTTACTGCGAAACAGTACACCAAAATGCACACAGAAAGCAACCAAATTCGGAATGAAAGTATTTGACGGAGATAGAACAACTAGATTTCACGAAAAGCTCTCCAAATTTCATATTTTTAGAAAAACAGCGACGTTTAAAGTGGCGTTGCTAGAAATATTTTTGG
Source organism: Chrysogorgia sp. JL179-B06 (assembly GCA_035772405.1). NCBI lineage: Eukaryota > Metazoa > Cnidaria > Anthozoa > Scleralcyonacea > Chrysogorgiidae > Chrysogorgia > Chrysogorgia sp. JL179-B06. The sequence continues at coordinate 595,847 of JAYKKM010000440.1, forward strand.
CTTTCAAAAAATTGAATTTTAGCGTTTCTACTTGGTTTACGAATGAATGGTTTACGAGTTCAAAGAAATTTGACAAGTACATAACAGAAATATCAAAAACAAAGTTAAATTCTTGCTTAATAAATTAATTTCACATTTCTGCTACTTGGCAGAAAGATGGCTTGTAAATAAAAACAACAATGAAGTTCATTAGAGCTGCCATTTAGATTTCTCAAAAAACGTCAAACGAAGGTTTTAGCATAATTGGTGACCCTACCTTTGCTGAAGCTAACCATATTCTTGAAGCTTTCGTCAAAGACTTGAGAAAGTCTGGCAAGATAGCTGGAGTATAGTCTAGAAAAAAAACATTTCAAAAGAGCAAAAGGCGGCCTCGGCAACACCGAAGATGAGTCCTACGGCAAAATCTTCCGTATATTCGAGACTCAAGCATCCGCCCTGTCGAAACGATCCAAAAATACTTGAAGCATCTACATCATGCCTGTAAAAGTCTCTTTCAGCGTCCAAATGATTCAAAATGCAACAAGTTTGATGTCAACATGAACGGGGTTCGGTATTCAAACTGGCAGTCGGCGAAGCTCCACGACAAAAAGTACAGTGTTCAACTTTCACCATTGCAATGTGAACATTTACACAAGCGCGAAAATCCGTGTCTGAAAGTGGGGGGGATGACTGCATCGTTTGCGGAAAGTCAGAAGGGGATAATCATACATTGGTCAAAAAGTGGGGGGGATACATCCCCCCGTCCCCCCCCCCCCCCCCCAGGATTGACGCCCTTGCATTTACAACTGACTTTGCTGAACTGTGTTTTTGATCGGTAAAGTGGTTTTGCAGAGCGAAACTTTCTTCGTTCAAACTGTTTATAATATGACATGCGGCTAAAAGCTGACCTGCTCCAGACTAAAAATAGCAACACCGCGATTACGTCGTTAGGATTATGATAATACGATACACGCTATCTGTCAAGTTGTAATCCCTAAGGGCATAATATTTAATATTTTGAGATCCTTAATCTGAATCATGTGAAGCATGTTTTCATTCTATTGCGAGATTCCGTCATTCCGATAAATATGGTTTATAGATAGATATATATAGATATAATCTTTATTTAAACACTGTAAAAATCATCAGTACTAGACAAATCCCAAACCAGCAGTTAAAAACTAAACCGTTTAAAAACATCTATAATACCCAAGTTGAAACAATGTGAGTGGAAACTATATTTCACATGACCAACTTTCCTGCGGCGTAATTTACGACAACAGTAACTCTGATAACAGTAACTCTTACAGATAATCAATTCACATTTGTTCTACAGAAGAGACAGTTACTGAATCAAATGAGTAATAAAACGTGTTGTGCTGCGTATAGGCAGTGTAGAAATACAAATAAAATATCTAAAAAGGTTGGTGTACTGCCGAAATAGCGTGTAAGTAGTCTATAACGTTTCGAGCGAAGCGCCGAAGGCCCTTTCACTCTCTGACGAAGGCCTTCGCTCGAAACGTTAGTTACGCGCTATTTTGGCAGTACATCAACCTTTTTAGACTTGATCTATAGTTCCTGAATCAGTTTACATGTCGGCGTGAAGATATCGTATTGCACCATGTGTAACATGAGCCCCGTTGCGCTTCAGCGCTGTTGTTATTTTTAGTCTGGAGCAGGTCAGCTTAATATGAATGCCTTCCATGAGTGATTGATCGGCGTTTCACTTTCACGTGACATAATTTAATTATTCATATTTTGTCTTCATTACGCATGACGGATGTTGAGAGAAAATTTAAAAATCTATTCAATTACTTGTATAATATAAACTTGCAATTTTATGTTGTTCAATTCCACTCACTCTCGTCGTATATGGCTGATAGCCGACTCGGCTAGCGCCTCGTCGGTAATCAGCTCATATACGACTCGAGTTCGTGGAATAACTGCTATGTCCTCAACTACTAATAATGCTAAGATTAATACACAGTAAACAAGGCAATGTTTTTGTGGGGTTATGGAAGTGTGGGGGCAACAAGCTTCTATATATATTTATGTTTGTCTACGATGAGCTGGGTCCTGAGCGGTTCCAAGGGCAGATACTCGTAATTGAAAGCTGGATCTTGAGGAAAGGCGATTAAGACAAATGCTGATTTAGCTGGGTCCTAATCTGCTCAAGACATATACTTTCACCGCGCGGATTTGAGCTGGATCCTGAAAGGCGACTAGAACATATACTCAACGGAGTTGGATCCTAGTCTGCCTTGAAGGACATATTACTCCGAGTTGGACCCTTGATCTGGCTCAGGACATATACTCGTATGCAGAAATCAGAGCGATTTTTTAAGTAAAATTGGCTCTAGCCAGAATGCCAAATTCCGTAAAGAATACGTGAGGTCTATGGTACAATTGCGACCTCATACTAGAGCAATTGCCTCCGACACTTCATTTTTATTTCATAATACAATTTAAGTCATTGACATTTGCATACATTGACACAAACATTCCATCTAACATTTTGCTCTATCCTATCTCCAATTGTTCATTACCATAAATGTCAAGGAAAAGCAGTTCTGATAAGCACGGCCATGAACGATGGCAAAACTGTTCCGCGTCGCCAGTGATTGCCGCATATCTTTAGGTAGGCCAGAATAGTTTCAAATCGTCTAATATATAGGTATAAACATGATCTTATTTAGTCATTCTTATCATTTTTTAAGCTAAGAGACTATATATCGTGATTAAAGTAACCATATTAAAATATCACAACAACACAATATCATTAAAAGTAGCCCAAAATTGGCGAAAAAGGCTAGTGTTTATGTTTTGGGGAGGTGGTGGGTTTTTCAGTCTTTACTGCTTGCGATCCAAGTCGGAATGATATTGAAGTATGAATTTTGACTAAGTTTATCCCAATATGTTTTTACTATGGCACAATTGTTATTTTGTGAATGAATCACACAGTCACAGAGTATCTGAACAATAAACAACGATACTGGGCGTCAGTAGCCTACGGGTTTGGCAAGCAATAATGAAAGTCTATGATAGAGTCTTTCTTTATTTAGACAGTAGTCCCGTTTAGGGCTATATTGTCGTGTAGACAAATAAGTGGTTTTTGATGACGAGTAGCTCATAAGCTTAGGACTAGTGCGGCCAGTATCTTCCATTGACTCTAATTTTTAGTGCTAAAAATTGTCATTATATATATATATATATGTATGAAAACAATAACAAACACTCGCAATGCATGCATGACCCTGACACTCACTCTTTAAACTGACCATGAACACTTTGGTAAGGCGCAATTTCATTGAATATATCTAATATTAGATAATCTGCTGAGCCACTGATATTTTTACTCCTATACTCTATAGTCGCTAATCGCTGTGAGTGAAAATATCACTTATCAAACAATTTGTCGAGTCATATGGGTTTAACAACACTGGCCAACAGTTCAGTCCAGTATTTATACGATATCAAATGTTATTGTATAACTCTCGAAGCCATATGCTGTACGATTAGAATATTGTTCAAATGTATGTATGCGAAAATGTGACTGCCCCAACCGGTAATCGAACACGAGGTCTCCGAATCGGCGCTCTAACCACTGAGCTTTGAGACACGGTCAGAACATCAGAACTGCCATTTCTCGCGTTTCCTTCTATGAAATTTTTTCAAACTTCACAGTCTTGTGGCAATTGCTTCGAGAAACATTTTCGTGAAAAACAAATTTAGGTTTTTCTGATGGGTTTGTCAATATCGCCAAAATTAGTATTTTTTTTACATCAAGCTAAATTTGCCAAATAGAATGTTTTAAACATAATTAAAAATGTATAAGCTTCATCTTGTAGTGTGCATCTTTTTAAAATAATTCACGTCAGGAAACGCAGGATATTTAGGTTTATTCTTGTGCTTTCTTAGACGTGTGACGTCATAAAATATCCAACTTATCAGTATATTTCCCGCCAAATTGGCAACCAGCTTTCGCGCGGTCATAAGACACTAGGAAGCCACCTTAACTGGGTCGCCACGTACCTATATTAACAAGTTTTGTGATTGGTTGATTAAAACAATAAAACAATAGAATCAACAACAAAGAAACCAATGTCCTAACCCTAACAACTTTTGTTCCATGTAGTCAATCACAAAACCTGCTCATTTTAGGTAGTACAACGTATTTATTGCTTTAACTGCCTCACAATATCCCCAATAAGTTTATGCACTGAATACTACTTACGTTTGAACATTACACTCTGGTCAACTGCGAAAATAAAACACTTGGACGATTTCTTCTAAATGTAATTGTGCATTTATTTATTCTTTACAATCTACAGTTTAGTGATACATTTGCAATACACTAATATCTTTCCTAAGTCGATATTTATAACATGTATTTTTGCTTATAGAGCAACAACCCTTAATAAAGTCTTTGGGTGACTAAATACTTGGTATGGTATATGTTACATTCACAACACTCTAACATCTTTTTTTAAGTCTATCCATATATGTATATATATATAATATATATATAAAAGTGTAGTAAAGTGGTAAAAAAGTAGAGTGCTGCGTAGACAGTGTGTTGAATATATAGCAAAGTGAAAAGGTGGTAAACTGCCAAGAATTTAGTGACGAGATACTGACGTTTCGAGCGGAGCCCATCATCAGAGTAAGACGAGATGAAATAAAATAAATAGGGCTTATATATATATGCCAAAATGGTGTCACAGGTAGAAAGTAGCCAATAAAATGCACGGGAAATAAACTAACTAATAATTAATGAGATGGGAAAAGTTAAATCATTTGCTATTTTTACAGTCGATCAATAAGCAGACTGAGGGGGTGGGAGAAATGACAGGTCCAATATTCAAGGGGATTAGGCGATAATAGTAGAAACAAAGACTTGAAAAGGAATGAAAGTGCATAAGCTAATAATAAAAAGTTCCAAGCAAACTAAAATAACAAAAAACTTTTAGGAAATTAAATAAAAGAAAAACGTTCGTTAAGACCAAGAGGATGTGTGGTGCCAAGTTTTAAAATGAGACGCTTCTCTTGCTGCTTGCGGTTATCGTTGCCACCGAAGATGGGAAGGATGGCACAGACTTTAATGTCTGAAACCAAATGGTTGCAGCTGTTGTTATGGCGGGCTACAGGTTTTTCACCATCATTGATCCTCACGGAACGAAGATGTTCAGCAAACATGTCTGCAGGCGTCGCCCACGCAATAAATTATGTTGGTGGACGTGCATGAAAAAGCATGACGGATTGTGTGGTCGAATTTGGGAGCAGTAATAACTGTAGTGGGATTGAGAAAAGGGCATGTGTTACAGTGGGAACGGCCGCAAGAAAATGTTCCCGCTGGTGCCAGGGGCGCACATTATGGGGGGGGGGGGGGGTGGGGGGTGTGACACCACCCCCAAAAATTGAGAATCGGTCAGAAAAATCGGTCCCAAATTATCCATCAGACATTTTTTTCGGTCCCGTTCGTCCCTGAAAAATATTATGTAATATTCGTGTCCAATAAAGACAAAACTAGTTACAAAATATCTTATTATGCTAAATTAGGCTCTTCATTTTATATGCAGCCATGAAGTTAGTGAGTTACAATATATTCGCGTAAAGTTACTTGCTAACGATTAAATAACAAGCAGTCCGTTTGTAATGACGTCGATTTTGGTTGAAATTGGGTCGCGATCGCGACGTCGCACAATGTGATAACGTCATTTTGTCAACGTTGCGACAACGTCGGGAAAAGACGTTTGTTTCAATGTCGAATTTCGGTTGCATCTCCGACCATGGATAATAAAGCGACTTATTTTCTTTCTACTATCCATGCTCCGACTCATAACACTTCGTCGAAACGGTGATGTCCTGTGCCACGTCGTCATTTCGACTCGAAGTTTCCGTTATATAAGTCTTACAGGTTGTCATTTCAACTGTAAAGTTTAATTGATTTGCGCGTTTGTAGCTTAATCTGAATGTCTGTTTAATGCGTACTATAAATTTGGTCAATTCACGAAGAAACTGTAAAATCACTAGAAGAGTTGCAGGATAGATGATACCAAGACCAAAAGCGAAGGCAAATAATCTACTGGCAAGAGTGAAATCGTTTGAATATGTTCATGAGAAATGTTATGATGAAAACCAAGATTTTGAGAAAGCAAAATCCAGAGTGTCTCTAGAAGCTGCTCATGATACTATTGCCACACTGCGCCACTTACGCGACGACAAGGATAATTTGGATAACCAAATAGATGCAAGCTGTTTGTTTTTTCAGAATGCCATGAAATCGATGCACACCTTGATCTCAAGGACTTCTACAGAAAAGACTTTTCTTCAAATCCTGGACGTCCAAATCCACACTTACAGATAACGTCAAAGCTGCCTGTAACATCCTTGCCCCGGCTGTTGGTCTTCTCCTTCCACTTTATGACAAAGACCCAAAACCGGAAAGAGCTCAAGTCCCTGGTAAAGATGCTTCCTGATCGCTGCAATCTGACGAAGATTCTTACATGTTGAACTTACAACGTTGTAGAGATCACTGCCAAGCAAACAAACCAGATATAAAAAAGACATTGCAGAAGCAGCACGTTTTCTGCGAAAAAATTCCAGACGATCTTTCCCTTGACTTGAAGTAGTATATATGCTATCACATGATCTTAACAGCGCCCATCACGTCGGCATCAAGTGAACGCAGTTTCTCAAGGCTGAAACTCATAAAGACAGTGATGCGTTCAGACCTTGGATGCGAAAGAGATTTGACAGACTCGATTAACCTAGACAAACTAACTTACTTTATCTAGACCAAACTAGTTGATCGTTCGTCGCATTATTAGTGTTGAGTAATTTAAAAGATGTTCATAATATGTATATGACCAGGCTTAATTCAAAACGTCGCACTTTTCATGTGCCGAATCTAATGCAAATGAGCAAAATCCTTTGTTTGAGATCATTTGCATTACATTTGGGCCTTACATGGCGACACTTCTCAGGGACGTTTCAGTGTATATAATTACAAAAATCCATATATTATAAACAAATTAAAGTGTTCTTTGTTAGACTTAAGCTATAGTGCGTTAGCGCTATACAATATGCTAAATTTTTCTCAAAATAAAGTGCTGTATTACATTTGAATTTTTAATTGTATTGCTTTGGGAACATGAAGGAATGAAGGGGGTATACATATCCGTACATTTATCAGAAACGAACATAAAAGTCGGTCCCAGATCGAAAAGCACCCCCCCACAAATATTTCGAATGTGCGCCCCTGGCTGGTGCCGAGGTATTTTGTTTAAGGGCACTATGTACTAAGGAGTCACGAATGTTTTTATTACGGCGAAAAGATACCAAAGGCTTGTCGGTGAAAATGGCTGACGTCTCAGGATCATTTTGTAAAATGTGAAAATTCCGATTAATAATATTTTTAACTTTAAAATTGAAAGGATGAAATGTTAGAACTAGAGGAATTTTATTGTTTGAAACTCGTTCCAAAGATGGTTCAAGGGCGTCTAAACGGGGGACGAGAAAAGCTTTCTGAACGGCGAGGTCTAAAAGGTTGGTAGGGTAACCGTTGGACAAAAAAAGATCTCATTTCCATTGATTTGGCTTGAAAATCTTGGTCGTCGCTACATAAGCGGCGAAGACGCAAGAATTGAGAGTAAGGGATGGATTGCTTAGTGTGGTTGGGATGAGAGGATGAAAATAGAAGATAACTGTGGGAGTCAGTATAGGCTTGTACGAGACCGACGTTTTCAGCGAATCACCATAAATCGAAATTAAAATATCAAGGAACGACACAGAGGTCTCGCTGATTTCCCACGTGAACTTCAGAGCAGGATGAAAATCATCAACAAAGTTGATGAACTGCTCTAAAAGGACACGTGAGCATGACGCTGTTCCTAAACAGTCATCGATAAATCTGCCGAAGAAATCAGGCAAGGGACCCGTGTATTGTTCAAAGATCTGTTTTCAACATAACCAACAAATAAGTTAGCATAGCTTGGACCCATTTTGGTGCCCATCGCAACACCACTTATTTGTTGATAATGTTCACCATCAAACGAAAAATTGTTAAGGGTAAGCACTAGTTCTGCTAAGCGGAGTAACGTGGTTGTGGAGGGTTCTAAATGAGTGCGCTTATCAAAGAAAAGCTTCAGAGCTTCAAGGTCATCACAATGGAGAATGACGGTGTATAAGGGCTTGACGTCCATGGTGAAAATAAATTTATCGGAACTACTGAAACGTAAATGGTCGAAAATTTGCAAGGCATGTTTAGTATCTTTGATATAAGAAGGCAACTTCTTAACCAAAGGATACATACAAAGGATCAATGATGGTGACAAACCTGTAGCCCGCCATTTCAACAGCTCCAACCATTTGGTTTCAGACATGAAAGACTGTGCCATCCTTCCCATCTCCGGTGGCAACGATAACCGCAAGCGGCAAGAGAAGCGTCTCATTTTGACCCACACATCCTCTTGGTCTTAAAACGAACGTTTTTCTACTTATATATATATATAATATATATATATATATATATATATATATATATATATATATATAATAAATATACTAGATATATATATATGTAGTGAAGATCATCAAGCCTATAACAGTGGCAAACCGGTACCCATGGCATTTTGTCTCAGTAGAAGGTCGGTGAAAATCGCGCTATGATTGGGCTGCTATGAGAAATTTTTTGACATGATAATTTATGCAGTATTTTGTTTATTTTGTTGACGTGATTAATGATGAGATGTAATCAACGCTCTGCAGACTTGCTTATATAATGCATTCGTTATAAAAGCAACTCATAATTACTCTGGCTATACTGTGGTATCACCGAGTATGTCGCGATAATAGCTGACTCAGCAGTTATAGCCTACCGACAGGCTTTACGATGCTGGTGCTATTGCACGGTTTCCTAGTGCGTAGACTTAAGTAGCCCGATGAGTTTACGCCTAGCGGGCGTCTTGTTCATTATACATCAATGATTATCTTGTATAAATATCCTGTATAAACAAGTATGTCCACTGATCTCTAAACAAAGATTAGATCGAGCAACTATTGTTTGGATGCTGCGAAAAAAGGAATGCTTCGCGGCGGCCATATTGAAAGTACCACGTTATATAATTTTACTGCAGGCGACATGTCTATGATATTTTAAGATGCTAAAATGAATCCGTTGTCGAAGGTGGTTCCCGTAATTTAGAACGCAAATTACGGCTCATTACTGTAACCATGTGAAGCCGGGAATATTTCGCGGCGGCCATATTGGAGTGATCACCGTGGCTTCTCCGATATGGGCGGCTTCTCCAATATGGGAAACCTTGGACAACTCATTTATTTTAGCATCTTAAACGATCAGAGACAGATCTGTCTCTGTCGCCTATAGTAAACCTACATAACGTGGTCCCAACAAGAGCCATATTGTTGGGACCACGTTATGTAGGTTTACTATAGGCGACAGAGACAGATCTGTCTCATCAGCCATGCCACTTGCTACTATCTCTCAGATCAGCCATGCCACTTGCTACTTCCATCTTCCATTGCTGAAAATAGTTGCTCGATCCAGTCTTTATTTAGAGATCAGGGCCGGGATATTCAAAAGGTGATTAGCGCTAATCCTGGATGAAAATTTAATCGCCTGTTTATTTTGGTTTGTTCTGTTATGACAACTAAAGTTGAAGCTTTCTAAGAGAAAACATTTCATAATTTGCAAGTATGATATCTGAACAGAAATTTCTAAACATCTTGGTCTGCAACTTCAGAATTTTGTCCACAAATTTACACTAATCCTGGATATTATAGAATCGACCATCCCATCCCATGGCTATTTTCGCAGTACGAGGTTTTTACAAAGTAACAGGCCGCGTAGTGTTTTACAAAGTGGGCAGAGGGAAAATAGGAGATAAGCAAAAATTGAGGTGACATAATAGAATGCGTCAAACTAACTTAAATACGAAGTATTATTAAAAATCCTAATGACGAATTTTCATCTCGGTTTTCTTCAAGGAGTAATTATCTTTCCAGCGACGCCAAAGAACACCTTTATAACCTTTAGTACTGTAACCATGATCATACTGACCATTTAGGTTGGAGGCGTGACACGCGCTGTACCACCAAGCACCCAAATGAAGAGCACACGAAAAAGAAAAGTAACGATCGTTATCTCTATCCTTAGTAGAAAACTTCATTCCATTATGAATCGAAAGAGAATCACCAGCATCACCTGAAACATGTGTAAAAATATTTCTTTTTGGGGCGAATAGAAATTCATCACTTGACCGACATCTCGATTAATCACGTGGGGGTTATAAAGAAATATAACATGGTTTTCATGTTAAAATAAACTTCGATAACCGGACGTTGTTGGTAAATGTGCTAATAAACATCCATAAATTAAGCCAACTTCTCCCTTAGATTCCTTTGAGAAGCAATATCATAAACTCGAAAGACGTTTATTGGCTGATTCGAAAACACCTCGAAGTTGGTTAAAAAACTCGGCGATCGCCTCGTTTTTCAACACGCGTCTCGCTGTTTGGAAATCAGATAATAAACGGCTTGCATGATATATTACATCATACACTCGAAAGCCGTTTATTATCTGATTTCCAACACCGAGACGTGTGTTGAAAAACGAGGCAGCAGGTCATGTTTTTAACATACTTCGAGGTGTTTGGAAATCAGATAATAAACGGTTTTCGAGTGTATGGTATAGCATCTCAAACAAATCAGTAATTTAAGAGAAAATCGAGGTGAAAGTTGTCGAAATTTTATGCTAATTACGATCACAAACAACGTCTCGGTTATCATTTGAGATTGAACACAACACAAAAGATAGGCATACATAAAGTAATTATAGACGCCCAAAAATGACAAAAAAATATTAAACAACTAATGAGAGCATTTGGAGCGAGGGGCATTCGACGAAATATTACCCCGAGGGATGATATCATCCCAAGGGGTTATATTTTGACAAATTCCCCGAGCGGAGGGTCTATAAATGATATATTATACCGAAACAATCATGAATGCTGTCTTGAAACGTCTAGAAAAGTCTTGATCGGTCTTGTTGTTCCTCCATTATTTACAGGCTCGTCTTTGTTTAATCGCGTGTACTGGGTACGAGCGTGGTATTCGAGGTTAAAGTTTTATTCGAGGTTAAAGCGGGGAATTCGAGTTTAAATTGACTGGTCCAGGTACAAATCTAGCTCTTTGATTAGATAATTTATAGTTGAGGTATAATAGAAACTGGGAACTGGGGAACTGGGACTAGAAAATAAATACATAAACTATTCAGTCCCAAACCCCCCGCCCAATGGGTTTTCTTGTCCTAACGTCCGTGATACAGGAAAGCTCAAAAACCTTAACACTATGATAAAAGGATCGTCCAGAAGACGATTGCTAGCTGCTGACCGGGATAAATGGCGTGCTCACCCTCTCTCTCTCTCTCTCCGCCCGTGATGTAATGTTTTCGTATGGTGATGCGTGGGTATTATATAGGCCCAAATTTTATATTCTAGGCAAACAGAAATAATAATTTCTGAGTTGCTTGCTCATCATGCTCTACTATAGATGTTTAAGACAATGACGCCATGAATTGGGCTATTTTCAATTTAAAATGGTTATATCTTTAAAAGAAAATTAATTGCTAACGGATATAATATGAAAATGATAAACAAGATAACTTTATAAATATGTCGAAAAAATACTTAAGTAAAAGTATTTACGTATTTCCATAGACGACGTTTTGGACAATGTGCTCTTCTTCAGGTCAGATGGAGAATGAGAGCGTCGCGCGCGATATATATAGTGCGTGTGTGACGTATATAGTGTGTGGTGTGTGACGTAATGGTAACCATAAGCGTTAATTTGTCGTGAAAATATTTCTTACACTTAATTGGATAAAGTTAGCACACTGTTCCCAATTGACGAAGTAGCTCAACTGATAGAGCAGCTGACCTGAATCCGGAAGGTGCAAGTTCAAATCCCGCTCAAGATTAATCATGTCCAAATAATTTTTCATGTTACCCTGAGGAAGATTCTGAAATATATCTGCGTATAACCATCAATCGGTTTATAAGTTAAAAATCACCGCAGCACATCAAAGAAAACCGACTCAATCATGAACTAATTAATGTTACTCACCTGTATATCCTCCAACAGTTAACTTGTAATTTGTACTTTCATCTTCTACTTTGAATATCGAGTAATTGGCATATTTCTTTTCCTCTTCAAAATCTTCCAGGTCAACTCTTAATGCTATGGCATTCTTGTTTGTGAGTCGATTGATCTTGTCCAGTCCCAGCCAAAATTCACCAGACATATTTCCAAAGCCATTTTTATAGTCTTTCCATCCACGATGGAAATCCACACTTCCATCTTGCCGTCTCTGAAACACAGTCCATCCTCCCCCGTCTGTTGTCATATCACAGCTGACGTTAAAAATTCCAAGTCCATCAGGATCAATTGTATAGACGCCATCTTTGTTTTTCCCCATTTTGTTCAACCAGCCTGCACAACTGCGTATGACTATAAATATTTTATTTGTGGTTTAGTAGCAAACGTACAATCTCAAACGTTTAATCTCAAGAATATAGTTTATTATACAGTTATGGTTTAATCTAATAGTTTCTGAAGCCCTATTATGAAACCAAAAGTCTACCTATTGTTGGAGAGTTATAATTTTGTGCAATACACTAAACACCAGCTATTAAGTACCTTCCACCTATAAGAACCTCCTCTGAAATTAAAAAAATTGTGGTCCTTCAAACAAGAACCTGTTTGAGCCTGATATTGAAAGAGGTTCTTATGTCAAAAAATCAGTTTAGAATTATACTGTAGAAAAGTGTTAAAGTGGTTCTCCGATGAAAATATTTCTGGTAATTGTTTTACATAATCTCGAAGATATAATGGTAATTAGTAATCGTGCAGAGTTTTTGAAAGAAAGGTTATACTTTACGTGTAAGTCAGTATTGTGTAAACATTTTTTTTAAGACGTTTACCCAAGAGCTATCAAAGCTCATCGAGGGGATTGTTGGACGAATTTAAATATTTTTGTATTATCATCTAAATTTAAATTAACAGCGCCAAACAGGAACAATTTTACTTTTTGAGAATCCGACAAACGATTCCAGCCATCACCGCAAACTTGTGCAGCAGCCGAGAGTAAGGACAACCTTAGAGCAAAATATCGGGGACACTTTAAAAAATAATGAGTAACAGTTTCAATATTTGCACCACACACACATGCTGGAGATATAATACAATCTATTTTAAACAAATAATAATTTAACGCACAACAATTAAGACGAAGACGAGTATGTAAAATAGAAGAATATCTGTCAATTGAATAATCCAAATACTTGTTGTAACTAGAAATATCAAAAAAGCGATTGAGATACTGTTTAAAGACACTGAGTGATAAAGTACTACGTTGAGCATAATAAATACTGCTCCATAACAAAGTTGTTGACGGAAAAAAGGAGCCTTAAATCTTTCAGTTCTGACAGGAAATAAAGTGAAATTTAATGCGTGCCGTAAGACTAAACCCGACCTTTGTTGTACTGTTTGTGGTAGCAAGTTTGACAAATAGCTTGGAGTAAAATTATTCACTATTTTAAAATACAAAACAAGCTTATGGATGGATCGTCTGGTTTTTAAATCTTCCCAGGCTAACTCTTCCAATAATCTTGATTTGCTTGTACCCTGCATAGCCCATGTGACCACCTTAGCTGATTGATATTGAACGTATTCCAAAAGATCCCTTTCACTTACAGAACAGCCATCCCAAAGGACGTCGGACCTCCATTTGAGGTCTTATAAGAGATTTATATAATTTGGATAACGTCTCCCTACTTAATTTAAACTTCAAACCTTTTAGAAGGTTTAATTTCTTTGACACTTTCTCATAAACATTAAAAATATGAACTCTCCAAGAAAGATCAGAACAAAGAGTGACTCCCAAATGCTTATGATTACTAACATTTTCAATTATTTGATTATTAAAATAGATATTTGGGTGACTTGGCTTAATTCGCTTTACGGAAAAAATAATAGATTTGGTCTTACTTGAATTAATAGTAACAAGCCAATCACGTGTCCATGCATTAATACGCTCAAGATCATTATTAAAATTAACAGCAGTGAAGCTTGGATCGTCAACTACTTAAAACAGAGAAGTGTCGTCTGCATAGAGAAAGCTATCACTCTGAAGATCACTAGTAATATCATTTATATAGATTAGAAAAAGCAGAGGGCCCAATACGGACCCCTGGGGAACGCCAGCTTCAATTTGCGTCCAGTCAGATGACTGGCCATCTATTACAACACGCTGCATTATTTCAAATAAATAACTCTTAATCCATTTAAGTAAGGGATCTCTTACTCCCAGAGATTCAATCTTACTAAACAACCCTTTATGCCAGACTTTGTCAAAAGTCTTACTAATATCCAGGAAAACCATACGAACTTCCTTGCCCTGCTCCAAGGCTTCATAAATTTTATGAACCATAAAAACAAGATGATTTACTCTAGAGTCCCCAGGTCGAAAACCAGATCGAAAGGGATTCAGAAAATGGATTTCCAATACAAAATTATAAAGCCTAATAAACACAATTTTTTCACAAATTTTTGACAAAGATATCAATAGCAAAATAGGACGATAATTGCCTTTAAACTGGCAATCATCCTTTTTAAAAATGGGTATAACATTTGCCTGCTTCCACGCAGATGGAAAAATTCCTTTGGAAAAAGAAATGTTAATAAATTGTGAAAAGGGCCTTGCAACACCATCAGCACATGTTTTAATTAAAAAGTTTCCTATGTCATCGACACCACTAGCCTTAGAAACATCGACTATATTTAATAAATATTTAACTTCTAATTCTGTTGTGGATAGACGTGAAATAAATCTAGAGTTTTGAAAATCAATTATATTTGGTATCGGGGCATCATTATTTTCCACTTTACATTGAGTAGTAAAGTACTTATTAAAAAGTGTAGCTTTTTCTTTTGCATCAGTTATTACGCGATCGCCATCAAATAGTGCCGGTATTGTTGATTGTATTTTACTTCCGTATAACGATTTAACTATGCCCCACCATTTCTTTGGACCTAGTTTGGGGTCCTGTATTTTCATATTTAGATTTGCAAAGTATTTTGTTTTACATATACGTATAAGTGACGTAGTTAAATTTCTTTGCAATCTATAATTCTCCCAGGTGGTCGAATTTCTCCGTCTACAATAGAATTTACTGAGCAATCTATTCCTTTTACGAATTGCTTTCCTAATTTTAGAATTCATCCAAGGTTTATCCATTGGACGAATTACAACCGTTCGATTCGGTACACACATCTCAAGTATTTGTCGAAAACTCTCAAACCACCTATTATACAAGACATCAACATCCTCGACGGAATTAAAAATCTCTTCCCAATTTGCACTGCAGAGAGCCTCACTCAATTTGTTATGATCTATCTTAGAATAATCCCAAACATGGCGCGTATAACATTTAGGTTTAGCAAAAGAAATACTCATACGAGCATAAACCAGCGAGTGATCACAGTTGCCAGGCGTACTTAATGTTCCGGATTTTACAAAATAACCCGGTGAGTTTGTAAATATAAGATCTAGTAATGTGGCACTATGTTCAGTAATGCGTGTCGGTTCATTAATAACTTGAAAAAGGCTATTACATGCCACCATCTATATAAACAAGATCCAAAATCGCTACTAGGCAAATAATTTTCCATATCAAAATTTGCATTAAAATCCCCAAAGAGTAAAACAAAGGTACCAGCTGTATTTGATTTAATTCATCTAAACAGAATTGCAAATGATCTAAAAGAGCATTGTTTTCAGCAGAATTATAATTTGGTGGCCGATAACACACTCCACAAACAAATGACAAATAATTAATTTTAGCTTCAACAAAAAGTAATTCAAAATCACTATGTTCGAGGTCATTACGTCTTTTAGATGCATATCTGGACGAAATATAAAATGCAACATTACCAGCCCTTCTACCATTATTTCTATCCCGTCTGAACATAGGACTAAAACCAGGAATGTCTATAGTAATTCGCTAGAAATCTCCTTGTTCAGCCAAGTTTCAGAAACTGCGAAAATATCGAGTTGTTGTTCAAGAATCATCAAATTTGTCTTCAACATTCAGACTTCTAGCATTAATATGACCAACATTCAATGTTAGGTTTCTAGAAGGGCCAGGGTTAGCTTCAACATCTCCAGACAGTAAAATTAATAACATCATAGAAAATACCATAAGATATGTTAGCCATCCACTAGCTAATCTGCATGCAGAAAGGCATGAACAAATTTTATAACAATTAAACCTCCCGATATTTGCTCTGTAAATTGCTAAGCTAACCGCCATTAAATTCGCAAAATATACAATACATAACACTTACCTCGGGCTGCACAAGATAACACACAAATAAAATAAGGTTATAATAGAATAGTATAATATAAAGATTAATAAAATTACTGAGCATATAGAAATGATCAGCGAAGCATGGTTTGGAATGAAGGCTAAGTTATTTTAAATCGAGAATGTCCTGTTTAGATTTAATTCGAACAATTTTATCATTAGCCATCTAACCAGTACTTTACCATCCGACGTCCACACAGAGAGGATGGGTAGATCTCTTCTTGCTGCATCGAATAAATTCTTGTTCGTTAAAGTAAGGTCTTCATTAATAAACTTCTTGCTTCCTTTCAAATTACGCCGATATTTTAAAACCTTAAACTTAGACTGGTACGACAAGAACTTTACTATCACTGCACGTGGAGTTGTATCATCTCTTAGCTTACCAACTCGATGTGTTCTGTCGATCTCGTTTACAGCAAAATCACACTTCAAATCATTTCGGCAGAAATTCACAACAGCATCATAGCAATTTTCCCCTTTCTCCTCACGTAAACCATAGATTCGTACGTTACACCGTCTCGAATATTGTTCATTGTCATTTGCTTAAGACTTCACTTGATCTAATTGAACTTCCAATTCGGCGATTTTATTCTTCAAAGGTTGTACAACTTTGTCGATTTCATTAACAACAACCACCTCGACTGAGTTACACACAACTTCAGCATATCAGAGACTAGCATATCCTGAAAAGCTTTTGAAGTGAGGAAATTTTTAAATTGTTGTGTAATTGCATTGTTCACTAATTCTTCGAACGCATTAGATTTAAAATAGGTATCCATTTCTTTATGGGAATGGCTTCGAGTATTAATGCGTCCTTCTTCATCCGCCATCTTTCTCTCGCAGCAACTACACAAAACCTCTTCAATATTTGCTTAAAAGATGCTACAGGACTAAATAAATCAAGTCATAATGCCTAACACTCCAAGCTATTGCTTAAAAGCAAAATGGCATCAATAAAAGCGAGAAATAAACCAGATAATAATTTTAAATTTTAATCTCGACCAGGAGCAATTAATATACGTCTTACCCTTACCGGTCTCTGAAAACAATGGGATATGTCAGTATTAAAACGAATTAGATAAGTCAGTATTAAAACGAATATAGCATACTGTCCGAAAATGGAAACATATCTTGTGCTATGGAAGTCTAATTTTATAATAACCATAATTTAATAATAACCATTTGATATTTTGAGTAAAATATCATATATGGCTAATAATCATACTATTTTTAAAAAATACTAATGTATTGAAAGCTTTTGCCTTGATCAGTGAAATTATTTAGTGACTATATAACCAGCAGCCTGTCACGGTTTTGGAAAAACTATATGACCCGACAGTTTATAATAGTGGACTAAGATGACCGGTCGACCGCTTATGACTTTAAATACAATTTTATTTTGCTTATTGTTGACCCAGCTGTCTTAGTGTAGTGGTTAGTTTCCCTGTTGCAATGCTGAAACTGACGGGTTCGAATCCCGCGCAACGTATATAATTTTGTGACTTTTCTTTTCATTTTTTTCTTTCATTACTTTTTGTTTTATTTTTTAATGGTTAGGGTTAGCATTTGGGTTATGATTAGGGTTTACGTTAAGATTATTGTTACGATTACTGACGTCGACTGCCAGTCATATATAGTTCTTTCAAAACTGTGACCGGCCGGCGGCTGCCAATTATTTACAGTCGCCAAGAACTACATGTACCTAATAGCTTCGAGTCTTCGGTAAAGACGATTTACTCCTACATTTCATCAACGCTATATTTATTTAGGTACTCGGGTATGCCTAGGAAAATGATCTTTTCCGTATTCGGCTTGGGGAAAGATTCAGTTTCGTGTGACACTGATGCCTTTTTCAGTGCTACTATACTGTAGTGAACTGTAGTGATTTACTGATTACTTTCCTGATTTTGTTGTTGTAGGAGCGTAGACAAGGTTTATCTTTTTGAGAAGTAGTTGAGAATACTGCACCTTCTCAGTAAATTATTTATTTTTTGATGCAAGTTGTTTGGAAATTTGAAACCACCCGCCATTACTTCGCGTTTTCCGCAAAACATGCATCAAGCGATCTTAAGTAATGTTAAGTACAAAAACTGCTATTATTATACTAAGATTGCGGGCTCAAGGTGATTCACGGTATGACCTTTAGTGCTTTCCCTTATAACGTCATAGCCTCAAAAACTACAAAAGGGTCATTGTTATTGTCAACAAAAGGGTCATTGTTGTTGTTGAGGCTATGACGTCATACGTTCTCCTCGACTCATTTTTCTCGCACTCGCGGCCACTTTAGTGGCGCGGAGCTCCAAAATACAAACTTCACAAGTATAACCTTTATTTAAACGAATTTTGAAGTGAAACTCTGCACGATTACTAATTACCATTATATCTTCGAGATTATTTAGAAGAATTAGCAGAAATTTTTTCATCGGAGAACCATTTTAAACAAAGTTGATAATTGTAGAGCTTTGAACTCCTAGTGAAGGACAGTATGCACACAATCATGTAACAGTGTACCGCTTTTAACTGTAACATTATACTGTAATAGAACTTAGCTTGCTATGTTCAGTAATAAGGACGATGTACCTTAGCCTTAACTTCTACAAAGTATACTTTATCATTAAATTACATATAGTCTATTGAATTGTTGTTTCACAGTTTTTGTATGGTAAAAGAACCTTCAGTCTATAAGAACCTAACACCCTGTTTTTAGATATCAAATATATAAGAACCTATCCCAGGCTGATTTGGTAAAATGTAGGTTCTTAATAGGGAATGTTTACTGTATTAAATCATCGACGTATTAACGGAAAGCGAGATCTATATGGGAAAGTATTCCCCTGAAGTTTTATATTTTGCCTAATATAAATATTATTAGAACATGGTCACCCCAGATCAGTCAATCTGTGCACAGTACTTCAATGCTCTATATTGCATAAACTGTCTGAATAGATGTAATATATACTATTAGTATATGCTCTGTATAGAGCATACTAATAAGGCTTTTGAAACAAGGAAAAACAAAGCCTCATTAATATAATAGATGAGGATATGGAGCAAAGAACAAAAGCAATTCTTCGTCTGTGTGAGCATATTCTGTATAGGTTAGACAATGGTCACGTGTGCTCGTATTTTTCATTTTCCTATGCAGTGGAAAAACACGGGTGGAAGTTTAGCAGAAGCAGAAATCGCCCGAGCCCGAAGGGCGAGCTTTCCACCGCACGATTCCGAGTTCTCCCAAACTATCACGAGGTTTCTTTAACTCATGTATGGGAAAACTGTTTTCTAATTTTTTTGGTGAATTACTAGCATTGCTATAAGGTTATCCACTATCACTTCGTTCAAAAGCTCGCATTAACGCGACCCATTTAATGCGATCACCACATCCAGTATCATATGTCAATTTAAAGAACATTTATTTTTCCAACTGTTTTATTTACCAAAAGAAAAAATAATTGTGTTGGTTTCTGGAGTTTACAGTCCTTTGTAACTCAGTTTGTTGTTTTGAAGTTGATAATATTGTATATGTCACTTACTTTATCGTGTTTTGAAGATGTGAAATTTATCGCGACTTACTGCAATTTATTTAATAAAAATTGAACCAAACTGTATCGCCGAAACGTTATGGTACATAATTAACCAGAGAATAGAACAATATCAACTTCAAAATTAAACCACGAATTTTTCTTTTGCTAGATACTGTCGGCCAAATTTTTTGCGTGAAATTAGATTTCATAACCAACTTCTGTGATTAATTAGCTTTGAATTGATATAAGATAAGGTAATCGCATTAATTTTGTAAGTAAGTAAGTAAGTAAGCGACTTTATTTCTTGAGGGTGACACATGACAGTATTTCAAAATACTGATAACCTAGTGGCCCTCGTTTAGGATAAAAATACAGATTATATACAAAATTACAAAGAATATAAAATCATGCAACTATACTTACATTAATAAAATTTTAAAACTAAATAATAATATCAAAAATAATATTTACGTAACAAAGTTATGTTGATTATAATATTAATTTAACATTCTACTAATCTAGTTTAAATTGACATAAAATATATACAATATCATAATTATATATCTATTTTGTAGCGTTAAAATAACCGTTCACTTTCTGAGCATCAAGATTATTCTTAAATAGTGTTCTTTTAAAACGTTTAATTGTTAGACTTTTTTTAACATTTGGACCAAGATTGTTCCAGTCTTTAATTGTCCTTATAGTAAACGTGCGGCCCCCATCTGAAATCTTATTGTAGTGAGGGCAGATAAAATTTAATTTAGAGAATCTAGTGTTTCTTGTATGAACATCAGAGTTTGTCTTCATTATCTCATCTATATAGTCTGGAGTATTTCCGTTTATTCTTTTATATGCAATTGCACAGCGATTGATGTAAGCTTCAGTATAAAAGGGGACCCATTGTAATTCATTGAACATTGTTACTGTTCTAGTCATACGTTCGGCATCCAGAATTATACGTGCCGCACGCTTCTGCATGCGAAAGACTCTCTCAAGGGCTTTATTGCTACACGATGACCAGACTGAACATACATATAACATGACTGGTTTGATGACCGCTTGATAGTAAACTAACCGCTGTTTCTGTTTTAGGTAATGGCTGATATGACGCAAAAGCCCAATCCTTTTAGACAGTTTTTTACACAGCTCATCAATATGATCGTCATATGTCAAATCGTGATCAATCTTCAGGCCAAGCAATTTGTGGCTTTTGACTATTTCAATTTCTTTGTTATTCAAGCTGAGCTGTAGGTTTGATGGGTCTTCATCAAAACGCTTTCGGAGACGCTTGCCCACGGCCAGCATGGCTTTAGTTTTTGATGTGTTTATGAACATGTTATTTGTTCTAGACCACTTTCCCACTTCTTCTAAATCTTGCGAGAGTGCTTGATGAAGCACAGGAATTTCCTTCCAACTGGAACTTGAAGATAGGGTGGTGTCGTCGGCATAGATATCCATAGTTGATCTGGATACATGAAGGGGCATATCATTGACAAATAGCAAGAAAAGTACTGGTCCAAGGATTGACCCCTGGGGTACCCCCTGCTTTATAGGAAGCTGTTCGGAGACTACATTCTCTAATTTGATAAACAGCTTCCTCTCACTTAGATATGATTCAATCCAACTGACAGCTGAAGTACTAGCACCATAAACAGACAACTTTTTTAGGAGAAGTTCGTGATCGATTACGTCGAAGGCTTTCCGAAAATCAATAAATACTAGACCGGTCACCTCGTCCCTGTCCATATTAAGCAGAATCTCATCTGTTAGTCTGATTAAAGCAGTTTCAGTTGAATGGCCTGTCCTGAATGCTGACTGCAGTTTATATATTAGGTTTTTATCGCGCAAATACTTGAAAAGCGAACTTGCAACATGTTTCTCAAGGATTTTTGAGAGAGTAGGTAAGACAGATATTGGGCGATAGTTGTTTGTGTCATTTCGAGCACCTTCTTTGTGCAATGGCGTGACTTGTGCTATTTTCCATTGATCAGGAAACGTGTTTGTTCTTATGGACAGATTTAGTATTTCACAAAGTGGGCTTGCAAATGCTGGAATGATTTCCTTGATGACACGAACACTGATGCCATCATGACCAGTAGCTTTATTTTCAGGAATATTTTGAATTATTTCAGTGATTTGCTCTATCGTGATCTCTGGAATACTAAATGTGGTATCTACATTCAAACGGGAAGAAACAAATGTCCGTAGTTTTGTATCGTCATACTCATCTCTACAGTCATTCCCTTGCTTGATTTGCTCAAGAATATTAGTGAAATAGTGATTTAGCGTATTCGCAATCGAGACCTTGTTGTCAGTAGTTCCATTTTCCGTAATTAATTATTTGATTTTGACTGGCGGTTTGATTGTGCCACTTAATGTTCTTAATGCCTTCCAAATACCTCTTGGGTTTCCTTTGTTTTCATCTATTTTCTCGCGAAAATATTTTCTCTTTGTTCTTCTAATTAGGTTCGTAGTTTTGTTTTTTGCGTGCGAATAATTAACCCAGTCATCCTGTTTATCTGACTTACGTGCTTTTGCCAGTAAGTTATCCCTTTCTCGTATTGATTGAACTATTTCCTTTGTCATCCAGGCAGGTTGGCTTGGTTTCTTAACGCGTTTGCTTTTGAACGGAATATGCTTATCAAGAATTTCGTTGAGCATTGTTTCCACTGTGTTTAGAGCCTTGTTTACGTCATTAGTCTCAAACGCGGAATCCCAGGGGATATTAAGTAGGTCGCGTTGTAACTCATCACTATTCAGCTTCTTGAAGTCACGGTACTCAATGGTATTGTTCTTATTTTGTTTTGGTGGTCTGAAATATTTACGCCGAAAAAATACAGGTAGATGATCAGCTAAACCAATGTTAGGTATAGAAGTATCAGCAATGAATCTTGGATGGGTGGTATAAACATGGTCCAAACACGTAGAACTGATGGGCCGAGTGACGGTTGTTATAAGCTGACTCAAGTTTAGACTTTTTAGGGCCTTAACTAGGCGATGATTGTTATATGCCACAGAATCCAAATAGTTTATGTTAAAATCTCCTAAAACGTATGTTTCTTGATTTCGAAGGTAGGCAGCTTCAATGTTCGATTCCAAATTAGCATCGGCCTCCACTGTAGAACCAGGGGGACGGTAAATTGCTCCGACCAGAATTGGACGTTTAGATTTATGTGGATTTATATGCAACCACAATGATTCCACTTTATCTTCATCAAGCTCCAAGATACGAATTCCCTTTATATTATTACTGACAAACGCAATTATTCCACCACCTTTATTTTGTCCAGGGCGATCTTTCCTGTGCAGCGTGTAGCCAGGAATTTCTAATATACCATCAGGTTTATTTGGCTTGAGAAATGTTTCGATTAAAAAGAGAACGTGTATTTCATATTTCATCGAAGTTAACAACAGCTTGATTTGTTCAAGTTTGGCATCCGTCAAATGATTTACGTTCCATTGCACTATCTTGAGACCGTTGTTTCCTGGTAGAATGACATTACACGAACGAAACTCGTTATTATTGTCTTAGAGCATCTGGGCCAGGATTCAGAATATTGACACCACTTCGTACCAGCATCAATATTTCAGGGTTGAAAGTTGCAGTCGAATTTGAAGTAAATCCTAAACGTCTCTTCAGATAACGTTTTCTTACAAAGTAAACCAACGGAGTAACGTACGTTATGAAAGCAATAGAGACCAAACGATAAGTCTTTGGTGTAAATAGATGTTGTAGCACCTTGTCCTTTCTCGTGATAATATTTGAAGCTGAATAACTAGTCAAGAGGATACTCTCGTTTGGAATATAAATATAGGTAGATACGAGACTTTCTGTCCAAAATAGGTTCTTTGTCGATTCTTTAGCATATAATAAACATGGTTCATCATAGCATGAAACACTATTAACAGCGAATATAACCAGTAATAAGCTCACTGCGGAGCACACGAATCCGTGTCCGACCGCCATATTGGTAAATGAAATAAAGGGGCAATATGAGCTTTTTATGAGGCGATACTGTATAGCCTTATCGCTTCCTCAAACCATTTCGAATTTTTCATACCTTTTTTCTCACATCGTTGTCCAGCAAAACCTGAAAGACATGAACATTTCTTGATAGTTTCCTCGATGCATCTTCCGCCATTCTTGCATGGTAAGCCGCATGTGCAGTCAAACGGCTAGATCAAGTATAAAGGAAATAAATATTTAGACCACGAGTTCTCTACTAGTAAGTTAAAGCATGGGTTAAAGCATGGTCTTGTAACAAGACTAGATAGGAAACTAATGATCACATGGGGTGATTCTAGCCCGCTGATTGGTTAAATCTAGTTGTATATTGTTGTGTCGTTGATGGCGTAAGTATTGTTGATTTGCTGATGTTTTTAAGTGTTATTTTACTTCTCCTTATTCATACGTTCAGATAACTATTTTGGTATCAGAAATTATTTTTATTCTTAACAAACCTACTTAAGGCACTAAACGTACGTTGTTTAAGTTTACAGATGTTTGTTTTTAACAATGACTTCATATGATGTCTGTTTGTATTCATTTCTTTAACCTTTTTCCTTAAAATCATCCAGACATGGATTCAATTACGTTCTAAAGTAATTTGTTGTTAATATTTCCTAAAACGTACTTAAAATATTGTTTGTTTGTCTTCAAATCCACCTAGAAATCTTCCCGCCAAAATTAGCATGATTCACGGCTATAGACAGCCACTCAGCACGCATCGTTTGCATACAGGGATGTGTTTATTGTATTTGAGATACATACATCTCGCAGTTGATACTTTACTTACTCTTTTTGGATGAATCAGTAGAAGGTATTCGTAAGTTCCGTTTTCTTCCAATTTCTCAGCGGGTTCCTCCGATGCAAGAGCGTGAAGTAATTCACAATTTTCTTTCCCGTCATCCCAAGGTATTATCCGGAAATTTGCTGGCGTTGTTAGTGCAGTGCATTCCACAATCAAATGCTGACAAAGCTTTGAGATGTTTATGGACTGTAGAGTTCAAACGATTTGCTATGAATCCTAAGACAGAAAGAAGTGACGAGGAATTACAAATCGAATTATGTAAAAGGTCGAAGCTTGCGGTAGAGAAATTTTGGAATTTAGTTCTTCTGAAGCGGCTGCGAATGCATAAAATGTCCAACATTAAGAATAACAATTCATTATCAATAAGGTATGGCACTAAACCAAAGAAACACCTGTTTGAGTAAGCTCGTGTGCATGTGCATGTCCATGCTATTCAAAACAGTAAAATTAATTTGTTTTATGTACAACCACCATTTATCTGATGTTTGGGGCTTTTACATATTCGTAATATTTCGGTCTTCCTGAACAAAATCATAATATATCTTGTCAGCCGAAAATTTAATCTTCATGAACTTTTTTGCTGTTAAATTTATCGGATGAACATGAGGCATTTTTGTGGCAAGTTGCAAAAGAAAAATGCCTCTTGTGACATTACATCCGGTAACTTTGACAACAAAATACTCCATGAAGATGAAATTTTCAGCTTTTCTGCAATCTAATTGGTTGCTGAGTGGTCATTACAAACTGGCAAAGACCGGTCATTACAAAACAACTGAAAATTTTAGAAAATTGCGAAAAAATTTGCGAAAAGAGCATGCATATAATAAAAACCTTATTAACCTCCCTTGGTCGGTCTTTACGGTAAAATTATCCTTCCCTTGGTCTTTTGGCACAGATCTCGCTCCTTCGTCGCTTGGTTTGTACTGAAAGACGACGGGCAGGGTAATTTTGTCGCAAAGACCTCCATCTTGGTCAATAAGTGTTTAGCAAAATCCACAAACGTGAGATACGCACTTTAAAGGTCTGCACAACTACAATACGCAATTAAAATGCAGTTCGCTATTTATTTTACAAGATAGACGACCTTAAATCGTAGGCCCTCGAAACCCCTATAAATTGGCTTCTAGCCTGTTGGAGTATTCCATTCACCTAAGAGTGATAAATCTACTAAACTAAACTAAACTAAACTTTTGTTCCCAAATAATTGAAAGTTCGTTCCTTATAACAACATATATAGATATATTGGCAAAATTTTCATTAAGGTTACATTAGATGATGAGGAGATTGGTTATTGCGCGCCAAATTTTAGTGTCATATGTATCGCACATTTTCAGTCAATCATTTCTGATTATAAAAATATAAATTTTGTGAGTATTTATTTAAAAATTTGTAACGAGTTAACGAAGATATACATACTACACTAAAACCGAAAAATATGCAAAATTTGTCTTTGTAGGAAAACTAATTTAATTCGCATGGTAACTAAAACAAATGTTAACTCTAAGATAATAAACTACTCAAATTAAAATTTCAAATATAATTACATTGAAGCATTTTGTTCAACAGCTGGTGTAAGAAAAAACTGTTCAACCGTAGAATAGTGCAATATATTGGGATTTATTCACCTGTATTTTACCATAAACCTTCCTAAAGACTGCAAGAGATAAATTTACACAATTTTTCGTTTCGATTTCATTCAAATATAATGCCTGCCTGACAAGTTTGTTGAAACATTGTGGATTTTTAAAATTGTAAATATTCAAATCGAAACTCGTTCGTTTCATTTCAAACCGTATCTTGACATTTAATAAATGGAATTTTTTATGAATTCATCTTTAATTTCAGTATTTTTCATAAACTACCATCAATTTTAAACTTGTCAATGTTTTGATGAGAGC